>JAKCPI010013920.1:0-166558 GCA_023213315.1 Euborellia annulipes
ATTGTTAATTAAATTTTCTTTTTGGACCTCATTGGAACGTATAGATACGTATCTATAAAACAAAATTGAACCTATTTTGTTACTAGACCTTTGTAATAATGCCCAGGAACATCAAAGAAATGTATTTAAAGAAGATAAAAAAAATTTAATTATAGACTAATACAATTTTTATTATTTTTCATTTGAGAGATTTAATTATTAAAATTTATGGTCATTTAGATCCGGTTCCTATTTATTTAAATTGATTGTTAGAAAATTCCATTAAAAAACATTTTCGTCCGGGACGGGATGCGAACTAACGACCCCTTGGCGTGCTAACCACTTCACCAAGCCTCCAGGGGCCCAAAATTTCATTTCAAAATTCCAAACAGAAAGACAGACGGACTTTAGCGAATTATATATATATAACTTTACTACTTGCCAGGGAGTCTACGCCCCCAGGACCTCCTTGCTCATTTTCGGGGAGCAATTGCATCAAATTTATTCTTGCTTTTACAATAGGCAAAATTTTTAAAGTTTCAAATTTCCCTCTCCGCTCCACTTCCTGTAACTCTATCCAATCAGCGAGAGATGAGGCACATACACAGAGGGACAGGAAGCCTGCCGCTAGCGCTTTTATATTATAGTATGATGAATATATGGGTGATTTTTTACAAACCGAACATTTCTGACCGACATGTTTTCGATTTGGCTGAAATTTTTTACGGGTTTTATAACGAAAAAAAGATATTATCCGCGAGGATTTTCTTTTTCTTAATATTTTGGGAAATAGCGATCGAAAATGAAAAAATTGTGATTTTCTGCTTAGACGCTCACTTTTTAAAATTCTTAACTGTTCTATTTGAGTTGAGAAAAAACTTTTTTTACCAATTTAAAGCTAAAGAGTGAACTTTAAGAAAAAATTGTTCCACCAAAATTTATTAAAGATTTCACATTGCTATCAACAATTGAAATCGTGAAATCGATTTTAACAATGGGGCCCCAAATGCATCACTTTTTTATTATAACCATCACTTCTACGTCATTTAATGCCGATAACGGTTTTTTAATCGATGGAGAATCAATTAGTATTATTGAAAAAAATCCCGGTTAAGTACTTTCATGCGGTAAAATGAGGTCATATCAAAAATAAAAAAAAAAGTCCGGGGGAACCACTCTTTTTAAAACTATATTTAGATTTAATGTAGCTTTTATATAGTAGCCAAGTAAGAGAGTTATTTTTCGATACTTTTTTGCCTAAAAACAGGTTTTTCGAGAAAAAACTAATTTTGGAGTTAATCATTCGGGATTTTTTATTTATTCTATTGAGATTTTTATTTTCGCACCAAATGACAACCCATTTAGTTCGATCTGATGTTGTTCCGAAAATCTAAGTTTTACTAAATTAGAATTTGTATGCACCGGAAAAATAAAATGATAGGAAAAAATAAATAGTGAAATCTTAGCTGAAAAACTCAGTTCTTCTAATCGTGATTCCTCAATTATGCCTTTTGAAGACAGAGGAGTTATTCAAGCCGAAAAACTTTTTCTTGCAAAGATTTTTTTCTTCCCCTAGGGCATGCACGAAAAAAAGTTTTTCGGCTTGAATAACTCCTCTGTCTTAAAAGGTATAATTGTGGGGAATATACGGTTAGAAAGAATGAGTTTTCAGCTAAAGATTTCACTATTTATTTTTTTCCTATCATTTTATTTTACCGGGCTGCGGTAAATTCTAATTTGAAAGTTTAAACCCCTGTAGATTCCGAACGGCTAATCAGATCAGACTAAATGGGATGTCATTTGGTGCAGAAAGAAAAACCTCTAATAGAATAAATAAAAAAATCCCGAATGATTAACTCCAAAATTAGTTTTTTTCTCGAAAAACCTCATTTTTTAGGCAAAAAAATATCGAAAAATAGCCCTACTTGTGCAACGGATAGCTACTTGACCATAAAAGCTACATTAAATCTAAATATAGTTTTAAAAAGAGTGGTTCAATACCCCCGGACTTTTTTTTCTTATTTTTGATATGACGTCATTTTACCGCATGAGAGTACTTAGCGGGATTTTTTTTTCAATAGTACTAATTGATTCTCCATCGATTAAAAAACCGTTATCGGCATAAAATTTGACGTAGAATGCGATGGTTATAATAAAAAAGTGATACATTTGGGGCCCCATTGTTAAAAATCGATTTCAAGATTTCAATTGTTGATAACAATGTGAAATCTTTAATAAATTTTGGTGGAACAATTTTTTTCTTAAAGTTCACTCTTTTTAGCTTTAAATTGGTAAAAAAAGTTTTTTTCTAGCTCAAATAGAACCAGAGTTATGAATTTTTAAAAGTGAGCGTCTAAGCAGAAAATCATCAAATTTTCACATTTTCGACCCTCGATATTTTCCAAAATATTAAAGAAAAAAGAAAATCCTCGCGGATGGCTATCTTTTTTTCGTTATAGAACCCGTAAAAAAAATTTCAGCCAAATCAAAAACATGTCGGTCAGAAAGTGTTCGGTTTGTAAAAGAATCACCCATATATATATATATATATTTAAGATATGTGAAGGTGTATTTCTTAATGAGTCATAAATAAATATATATATATTAATTGGGAACATTATTAAAGAAGGCGATCGTCCGCCGCAAGCCAACTGGAGGGCGGTCTCCTGATTAGACGCGTCGCCCACCCTTAGCGGGTGACGAGGGTAGTTGCAGATACCCGTAGTAATGCCGGAAATCAATAAATATAAAATTTTTTCTCACTTTATTAACAATTATAAATCTCATCTCTAAATAAATCTTTTTTTTTCCAATTTGATTAAGTTCCCTATAAAGAGGATGGCGTAGTATATTATAGTTCATTCGTTCAATCAATTGATATTCAATTGCAAAATGAATGATATCGCTTCAATTACCCTTCTTTTTATGACTTTTTCAAAAACATTAAAAATCTAAAAAATACATCGATTGATAAGTGTAATCCATTAGATAGTTGGTATGTAATTTTAGTGTGTTATTGTATAGGATGGCAATAACTGCTCCGGTTTAGATCGGAGTAACGAATGGAGAGAAAACGAAACAAGAGGGGTGATTTTTTTTTTTTGGGAAGTTTTACTACTTTTTTTGTGGAGGGGCTTTGGGACGGGCTCCCCGTTGACCGTGCGCATGCTCACCCCTTCTATATACGTGTGTATTGATGCGCGCGAGAGTGGGGGGTGGATGACGTCACGGGGCGAGGGCGGCCCGCCAGTGGCGGTTGCTAGGCAACCGGGGCTGTTGCCGCGAAATTCAATAGCATTCGTACAACGCGTGGGGTTGTTCGCTTGTTCGCCCGGGGGATCAAAAGGGGGATGATGGCCGCCCCTTCGAGCTCCCCACGTGCAGAGCCCACCCGTCCGACCGTCCTCTCCGCCTTTTATCACCTTTAATCAGACTAAATAAAAATATTTTCTGAAATTACAATTCATTGATTAAATTTCTCAAATTTAGGATTCTTTTCTTTTTTATTGCACAAGGGAATTAGGAAGGGAGAGAGATACCCTGATTAATCGATAGATAATCGCACTAATCAGCTTATCGAGGAGAGCGTTGTTTGGAGTAGGATATATGCCGGCTAGCAGGGGTTGAGACAAGATGAAATGAAAAATTCAACTACCATTTTATTAATATATTATATACTCTAATTGTTTTTATATTATACAGCCTATTGAAAAATCTTGCCATCTGAGAAAGTTCTTCAGGATTTTTGTTTTTTTAATAATTAAATTTAGATATAAATGCAACCCATTTGACAAAAGTTTAATTTTTATTTGTAAAATGAATTAGGTGAATTAATGAAGCAGAAATTATATATATAAAGAGTGAAATTATATATAAGCTTATATCTCGTTTGGAGCCGTGAAGAAAATTCTTACAATTTAATATTAATTCAAAAAGCTGACAAAAGATAGGGGCCGCCGGGAGTCGAACCACCAAATTGTACTCCGTATGCCCTACCACCAAATAGTGAATAACCGAATGCCGTGCTGTGGTCCAGTGGTAAGCATACTGAGTACAAATCAGTAGATCCGTGGTTCGACTCCCGGCGACACTTTCTTTTGTAGGCTATTTGATTTAATAAATATTAAATTGTATGAATTAGTAGACCTATGTATTTCAAAATTATTTAAAATGGAGTAATTCAGTCATAAAGATGGCCTCAAAAATGCAGAGACGTTTCGAGTTTAATTAAATAATCAGAACCTTTAAGAGTATATAGGATGTACATTGAGAGGCAATATTAAATCTACCCATCCGTATTCTAAAGTGTCATTTCATTGTTTTTATAATAAATTTTAGATGATGGAAATCTAATGTAATTCTCTTCCACGTTTGAACCACAAGTTTCCATTAAATATTTTTTTTTAAACTGATAACCACTTTTAAAGTTGACACTCCAAAGGTCGAAATATATATATGAAGAAATAATATATTGAAACATATCACCTTGTGTTTTTAGTTTTATTTTATTTAATTTTTCATATATTTTTTTTTAACAACGAAATAAGGCAATCAATGCATGAGAGTTTAATATTGTCTCATACTATACGTACAATAATATATACCTAAGATATAGGCCTAGGCCTATTATTGCATTAGATATAAAAATCTGGTGTGGCACAGCACACAACTTTCTCTTACCTTCGGCAAAATAAAGTTGTGTTCTGTGCTTGCCACCCCATATTTTTTGTGTCGATATACAGTATATTTAGTTTTCGCCGATATATTTAGAATTCAAAATGTATACCTCTAAACATGGGAAAATATTTATATTTTGTTGCCAAGGACTTTTATGAGAGTACAAGAGTAAAGTGTGCTTCAAACAATTATGATAGCAAAATGAGAATATACATTTTAAAGAGCATCTAAAAAATTATTATATTTCTTGAGTGTGGAAGTGGCTGTGATTAATATCTTAAAAGAATGGCAGGAGGTAGCAAATTAATATTTTAATGTCATTAACAAATCCGAAGCAACATATGATTAAATATATTTATACAAATTTACATATGACAATTGTAAGTAAAAATTAAAAATAACAACCATTTTAATATTTTAATTGTTAATGATGTTAATTATAAATAAAAATCTATTGTAGCCTGATTTGTCTGATGATGGTCAAATAAATTAAGACCGAAACGTCGCGAATATCTGGAAGTTTTATTGTTTTGGAGACGCTCCTTCTTGGCTGCTACCTCCTGTGATTCTTTTAAGATAAAAAATTATTATTTTTTGTATTTTATGGTGATTGAGTGAGGAAAAAAAAGACGAGTGCAGCCAAATATTCTTTTATTTCAATTTTCGCCCTCACGGCAGACGTTTCGGCCCGAGGTCTAGGCCACCTTCGGAGCTGCATACATATATAATGAGAAAAGCATAATTTAAAATTAGCACGCTACACACCTCCAATGCAATTACAATAAACAATATTTATGATAATATACCCGGCTGTCAAAGCTAGCACACTTTTGATTATTGCCAGTTGGATATGTTTTCATAAATATTGTTTATTGTAATTCCATTGGAGGTTTGTAGCGTGTTAATTTTAAATTACTCTTTTCTCAATATATATGTATGCAGCTCTGAAGATGGCCTAGACCTCGGGCCGAAACGTCAGTCGTGAGGGCGAGAATTAAAATAAAAGAATATATGACTGCACTCGTCCTGTTTTTTTTTTCTTGACTCCATCACCATTAAGCCTACAGCCACATATCTTTGTCGATTTTGTATTTTAATCAAAACCGTTATAAGAAATTTCGGGAAAATCAAAAAAAAAAAAAAAAAAAAAACTGAAAAAGTACATCAGTAAAGTACTAGTACTTTTTGGCCGATTTTGATTAAAGGCTTATTTTCATGTCCCTGGGGGTGCCTAACTTAAATATAAAATTTCAACCTCCTAGCTCAATTCCTTCATGCTTTAAATTGAACACAGACACCCAAACAGACAGAACATGATGCGAAAACCACTTTTTTGGACTCAGGGGACCTCAGAACGTGTATATCGATCAAAATCTCGACATCGAATTTTTGACATGAATCCAATACTTAATATTAATATATATAGGCTCTATATATATATAAAGATAGTATATAGATAAGAGAAAGTAAATATACTGTATATGCTGTGATGTATTCACGAACTTGGCGAATATATTATAATTAAAGACGAAACGTCTTATTCTTTGCAAGTTTTAGCAACTCTTTCTTCTTTTTGACTTCCTCTTCTTTCCTATAATTTTGATTATTTACAATTCTTTACACTATTTTCTCTAATTGCAAATTTTGAGGCTCATATTTTTCTTCGTCTTCTTTATTGTTCTGAGACGTCTAATTAAATCTACCTTTCTCACTATTTCTTTATAAACCTATATGAATGTATGGGAAGGGATTTAACCCATCCTAGTATAATCTCAAGAAAGAAACTATAAACTTTATCCTAATAAGTTTAGTAGGCCTATATTTTTAATTCTTTTTGAAATTTATTTTTAGCTCTACGCCTTTGTGTATTTATACAAATTTGTATATAGGTCAGTTTTCTCCCACTCTTTTTCTCTCACCCTCGCTCGCTATTTAAGGTGCAAATGTCTCATATTACCTTTAAACGATTTTATTCGAAATTTGAGCGTTATAATGTTTTGTTGCTTTTATTGAATGCTATAAAATATCGAAAAACGATCTCGAGCTTGCGAATTCGCACTATTTGATTAAAATGTATTTATTTACTCTCTCTCTCTCTTTTTCTCTTCCCACCCTATTTTCCTGACCAAATTAAATTTTCCCATTTATCAGCTTACCATCCTTTTTATTATAAAAAAGTTATTTTGAAAAGAGCAGGCTCTATTCTGATTAGAAAGTTGAAAATAATTTGGAAGGAAATTTTTTTTGACTTTTATTCATTTACGTCTTTATAATCCTTTAAATTATTGTTTTCATGGGAATATACTGGGGTGGGTTCCCGTTTCCTTCCCTAGGAGTTGTTGGTCATGAGATGGTTTTGAACCTATTTTGCCTTCAATTCAGGATTATAGGCTTAACTGCATCCAGCAGAGTCCAAGACAAAGTAAACTATAATAGTTTTACTTTCTCTTACTCTATTTATGAAATATATAGAGAAAAAGTATTGAATTCAAAAATTCGATGTCGAGATTTTGATGGATCTTCACGTTTTATTTATTATTTACTGGAGACACTTTCGGAATTTAACAAATATAATAATCATACTTGTGGGCCTATTGTTGGCATCCTCGGGGCCACCACCTACTCGAGTTTCTACCGTGTTTGGCATTGCTTCACAGCAACGATCTTGAGGGCTGTTGCTCTATTCCTTTGCCAAAATTAGAAATGAAATTATTTTTTGAGTCTTTTCCTAAAATGAAATTTACACTTTCGAAATAAATTTTGAAATATTACTTTATATTTAGTATTTTAATCTATAATTTTCTAAAAAAAAAAAAAATCCAAAGCCTCTCTTTGCAAATTATTAAACCCCCCTCCAAGCCTATTATCGACGTCATGATCCGCTAGCGCAAAGATGAAACATTGACACACAACTTGCATAAGAATCAGGCGCTGCTGCTATTAAAGTTTCATCTTTGCACTGAAGTTTAGAATAGGGATTCTTAATTTATTTTTATATTGGAATTCACTTTACCAGTAAAGCAAAAAACCATAGACCCCACCTCAGTATATTTTTTACTTTCTCTACCTATGTATATATGTAATATATAATATATATAGAGAGAAAGTATTGGATTCATGTCAAAAATTCGATGTCGAGATTTTGATGGATCTTCACGTTTTGAGGTCCCCTGAATCCAAAAAAGTGGTTTTCGCGACATGGTCTGTCTGTCTGTCTGTCTGTGCTGTGTGGTGTGTGTGTGTGTGTGTGTGTGTGTGTGTGTGTGTGTCCGTGAACAAAATATCTCAAGAACGAAAAGAGCTAGGAAGTTGAAATTTTATATTTAAGTTAGGCACCCCCATGGGACCTGACACGAAGCTTTTGACCAAAATCGACCAAAGAGTACTAGTACTTTACTGATGCACTTTTTCAGTTTTTTTCGATTTTCTCTAAATTTGCTCCAACGATTTTTTTTAAAATTCATATATCAACTATTTTTTAGTTGCTCTTTAAAATGTATATTCTCATTTTGTGATTGAAATATTCTGAAGACCACTTTACTCTTGTACTCCATAGAAAAGATAGGAGAAATGGTTGCCATGGTAACAAAATATAAATATTTTGCCATACTTATAAATTTTACATCTTGAAAATCGAATGTACCGTACTGTCGGAAACTAAATACATGTCGACACAAAAAATCTGGTGTGACAAGCACAGAACACAACTTTCGATTACCGAAGGTAAGATAAAGTTGTGTGCTGTGCGCCAGTCACACCAGATTTTTTAAATATAAGATATTATTATTTTTTAGATAAACTTGAAGAGGAGGAATGCCTTCTAAATTTCTATCTCAAATAACTTAAACATTTTAAGAGATTTTTAGATGCAGTTTTTTTTTTTAATTCATTGCGATTATAAGTCTATTTTAATGACTAATATAGACAGTCTTTTAATTCATTTAAGGAAAAATGATTATTTTTTTTATTTTAAAACACTCACACTTTTTTCTCATTCACACTGACACTCGCACACACATTCACAGTCTTTTCGATAACTCAGGCCATATAAGACTTTAGGAAAACCGTCATATATGATCATATCTATTGGGGGTCCAGGAATTTCTATTTAAGCCATTTGGTATCCAAATGCCTTAAATAAAATTTTCGGACTGTCTGGGGTCTGAACCCGCGAAGTTCAGGATAGAAGGTAGGCGCCCTACCAACTATACCAAGCTGAGGGGCGAAAAAAGATTTAGATAGGGAATAATATTTAATTTTTTTTTTGAAATTACTTTTTTCTTTGATAAGGAAATTGCTGTGTTTATTTTTTTATTCTAGGCTCTCAGAGCTCTAGAAATAATTCCATGGATTTGCAAATAACTTAGAATAAAATTTTGACTATGTTATTATTTTTATTGATCAAGCATTTACATGACATATTTACAAATACCATTTTCACCAAATCTATGTCTTCTAAACTAATTACTCGACCCCTTCCCACCATGTAAGTCAAAAATATTGATAAATTACAAATTAAATGCCTCCCTCTCTCTCTATAAAATGACACAAATAGGATTGAGTTTGATTTCCCCCTGAATGTCTATTTTGATATCTTTGATATTTTAAAATAGCTCCCCTAAAAGCGTTCTGTTTGTCTTTAAATAAATTCATCGGGGTGGATTGAATATCTATCTATATTTATGGTTAAAAAGAACTATTTAATTATTGACTTTGAATCCATCATGTTCCTTTCCAAAACATGTAACAGATCAAAACAATATATTTGGATTTTCGAAATTTACTCTCTTTGGACCCAGGCAAATTATATTCGTTTAAATGTCTCCTTTGTAATATTTTTTCTCTTACCTAAATATATAGAAATTATTGGATTCATGTCAAAAATACGATGTCGAGATTTTGATGGATATACTCGTTTTGAGGTTCCTTGAGTCCAAAAAATGGTTTTCGCGACATGGTCTGTCTGGGAACAAAATATCTCAAGAACAAAAAGAGTTAGGAGGTTGAAATTTTTTATTTAAGTTAGTTTTCCCCTGGCACGTAACACGAAGCTTTTGAACAAAATTGACGAAAGAGTATTAGTACTTGCCTGGTGTACTTTTTCAGTTTTTTTTTTTATTTTCTCCAAATTCACTCAAACGATTTTGATGAAAATTTAAAAATCAATTATTTTTTACATGCTCTTTAAAATGTATATTCTCATTTTGCCTTTAGAATTGTTTGAAGCACACTTTACTCTTGTATGCAAAATATATTTTCCCATGTTTATAAATCTTGAATTCAAATATACCGTACTTTCGGAAACTAAATAAATTTTATATTCCGACACAAAACAATCTGGTGTGACAAGGACACAACACAACTTTCGATACCGAAGGTGAAAGTTGTGTGCTGTGCGACAGTCACACCAGATTTTTTGAATAAAATTTGCCGTAAACTAGTGAAAGAAAAAATTATTTCTATTACTACATCAATTATATTTCTCTTTTTGATTTTCGGGTTTCTAAAAATCATTTTTAATTTAATTATGTGAGTTTTGAAAAAGATCTGACTTGTGAGACGATATTTCGCCAACTCTCTTCCGCGAGAATATAAACGAGTGTGAGAATATAATTTTATAATAATAATGAAAATGAACTGTTCTATATAAGAGAGCTGGTAAACAGGATTTGATTAACTCGTCAAAAAGTAAAATTCTTTTTTTTTTCATGTCAAAAACAGCGGCGAAAGATTTCATGATTTTTTTTTATTTTTCTCTACAAAAGATTTGTTTTATTTTGTTTACACTCAGTATCGCTGGCAAAATTTTGATTTAGATCCCTGAGTGAGAAAAAGATTTTATGAAATGGCTACACATTTTTTAATTGGATTATCCAACATTTTTACGACTAATTTTTTAATCCTAGCCTATATTTTGTGAACTCAAAAAATTTTTTAAAAGAAAATTTTTTTTTCATTATTGTGATTAAAATATCTGAAATATCTATTATAAGCTTATAAAGTCCGTCCGTCTGTATGTCACCTCGTCTATTTGAGCAACTTTTTCTTTTATCCCCATGACCTCCCGTGATTGGAACAAGCCCCTTACGTCAGAGGCGTACCGAGGCAGTTGGGGGCCTGGGGCGGAACTAGAAGAGGGGCCTTATATTGAATTTTTTTTTTTTTTTGGGGGGTGGTCATCTTTTAATATCCCTCTCCTCCATACACAAAAACATTTTTAAAATACCGTATATCCCGGAACCCCAAGGGGTATTTTCATTAAATTTTGTTTTTTTTATCTAAATTTTCCCATTTTTACTTGAGCCCCAAGGGCCCCGGGGCCTCTCAAAGAGAAATTTTCATTAAATTTTGTTTTTACTTGAGCCCTGAGGGCCCCGGGGCCTCTCAAAGAGAAATGTTCATTAAATTTTCTTTTTTACTTTCTCGTATAGAGAAAGTTATGTAATCGTAAAAAAATTCGACTTCGAGATTTTGATGTTTCTCCACGTTTTAGACCTCCCTGAGTCCAAAAAACCATTTTTGGCATTATGTCTGTGTGTGTGTGTGTGTGTGTGTGTAAACACGATTGCTTAAAAACCAAAGCAGCTAGATCGATAAAATTTGGTATATGCTCCTTACACTAAAATTGTAGATTTCTATCAACTTTTGGAGTAAATACTCCTTGGAAGTAGTACTTTACTTAAAAGTTTTTTCCAAAATTTGGAAATTTTCAATTTTTTTGTTATATTATGATAAAATACTCTATTTTAAAAAGTTTTTATTTTTGACATTTTTTTCGAAAACTGAATAGTTTTTGAAATAATCACAGAAGAAATAGAAAATTTTCGTTAATTTTGATAAAAAAAATCAAAACAAAATCTACAGGTGTCTTAAAAAAAGGGTATATATAAACAAATGAATTTGTTTATATATACCCTTTTTTTAATGACACCTGTATGATTTTGTTTTGATTTTTTTTATCAAAATTAACGAAAATTTTCTATTTCTTCTGTGATTATTTCAAAAACTATTCAGTTTTCGAAAAAATGTCAAAGAATAAAAACTTTTAGAATAGAGTATTTTATCATAATATAACAAAAAATTGAAAATTTCAAAATTTTTGAAAAAACTTTTTAAGTAAAGTACTACTTCCAAGTGACGTATTTACTCCAAAAGTTGATAGAAATCTACAATTTTAGTGTAAGGAGCATATACCAAATTTCATCGATCTAGCTGCTTTGGTTTTTAGCAATCGTGTTTACACACACACCCAGACGTAATTCCAAAAGAATATACGAGAAAGTCTCGGGGAAGTCATTCCCCATATTTTTATCTAAATTTTCTCATTTTTACTTGAGCCCCAAGGGCCCCGGGGCCTCTCAAAGAGAAATTTTCAATAAATTTTGTTTTTACTTGAGCCCCAAGGGCCCCGGGGCCTCTCAAAGAGAAATTTTCATTAAATTTTGTTTTTACTTGAGCCCCAAGGGCCCCGGGGCCTCTCAAAGAGAAATTTTCATTAAATTTTGTTTTTACTTGAGCCCCAAGGGCCCCGGCGCCTCTCAAAGAGAAATTTTCATTAAATTTTGTTTTTACTTGAGCCCCAATGGCCCCGGGGCCTCTCAAAGAGAAATGTTCATTAAATTTTCTTTTTTTTTAATCTAAATTTTCCCATTTTTACTTGAGCCCCAAGGGCCCCGGGGCCTCTCAAAGGGAAATTTTTATTAAATTTTCTTTTTTTATAAATATATGGGGGCCTATGCCGGCTCGGGGCCTGGGGCGGACTGCCCCCCTCGCCCCCCCCTCGGTACGCCACTGCCTTACGTCTATCTTTCTCAAAACCTACAATCTTCAGACTTTCAAGTCCAATCTCAACATATTCTCAGTTCCCGCAGTTAAGTTCCTCCTTTATGCTTCTCCTTTTTTTCTTTTTTTTTTAAATATATTCATCCTGGCTGCTTATGACCACTGGTCATTATAGGACTTCGGACCTTATGCACCCATTCCAAAAAAAAAAATCCTGTTTTAATTTCGAAATGAAGTTTTCTATGTTCAAAGAGTCTTTTAAAGCAGTTTCCCAACCTTTTGTAGTTCACGACACCGTTGGGAGTAACATTAAACATTAGGGGCACCCTTTCTTGAATTAATAAAAAATTAATGGAATGGATAATAGATCATTTTAGCCCAATTTTTATATATTTTTTATTTAATTAATTTCTTGATTTCAGACCATGCGGTTTCGGCCACACTGCTGTTTGCCTTCCTCAGTGAAGTCTGTTTCTAAATGATAGAAATCATAAAAAATTTTATAATTCATGATAATGGTGGAGTATAAATGATTTTATGAAAATATTTACCTAGATAGTATTATTTTCATAATTCGGAAATATATATCGGAATATATAAATAAATATCAAGCATTTTAGAAAGTTTTATTAAGATCTGGCGACTGGTATTCCAATTTTTAAGAGTTTCAGTGCGTCATTGAACCATCTTCAGCCTAAAAATGATTTTTGTCATTACAAACAAAGCAAACATCAACATCATTAGTACATATTAATAACATGATTTGCTAGCGAGGTGAATAGCTGAAACAATATGTAGCAGGATAAATAAAAGGCCAAGCAGCTATGTTTATTTCTTTATTATATTCGAACCCACAGCGACGTTTCGGTCGACGCCTGACATCTCTATCTCTATCTTTTAGGTTAGATTTATCATAGTTGCTTTATTTATCTACATATTGATTCCGCCTATTCACCTCGCTAATATAACATATTCAGAAGGACATTCGTCTTATACATCTACCACCGTTTAAGATGGTAAAGACAGGCGTTCAATGTGTGAATGAAGATGGTCGACCGAAACGTCGTTGTGGGTTCGAATATAATAAAGAAATAAACATAACTGCTTGGCCTTTTATTTATCCAATAACATGATTAGATCTATACTTTTATTTTTTACGAAAGTATGTATTAATATATAAATTGTAAAAGATAAAAATAATATGTTACTAATATGTATTGGTGATGTTGGTATTTCCTTTTATTGTCTAAAATCATTTTTAGGCCTGATGATGGTTCATTATCGCACCGAAACTCTTAAAAATCGCATTATCAGTCGCTAGATCTCAATAATCCTTGATATTTATTTTTTTCCCGAATATCTGAAAAAAATACTCCAAAAGAAAACCTTCCATGATTCAACTTGTAGATTACTTTAGCTGTTTCTACTAATTTAATATTTTTTGTCACGATATTGACACTTTAATCAAAATTCATATTAAGATTTTAACATTCAGGAAACATTCTTTCAATAGTTTCATCTTAATTAGATCAGAATTTTCTTGATACGATCATTTTGTTTCCAATATGAAACGTAAAAAAAAAAAAAACAAGATACGGAGAGAATTACAATTTTATTTATACAGATAAAGAGCCTATCTCAGTGTATATCTGTTTATGTTTGTATGAGGGTGTGTGTGTTTATGTGTGTGATGTCTTCTCTACGTTTGTTCCATTGACTGTCTGTCTTGTTTACAAAACAACTCGGCTGGCAGAGCGCCTCGCCCCCTCCCACAGCCCTTCCCCCACCCTTGGCCCTAGGCCCCCTCTCCTCCATCCGATTTATTTGTTTGCATATTCACACCCGACTTTACCAACTGCCGGCTCTCTATTGATATCGATAAAAAAAGATCAATCAGATTTAAGGAGAGACGATCAATTAGCATAGATCAGGGTTTCCTATTTCTTTTTTTTTTTTTTTTTACTTTGACGTCATATAGCTATGATCCAACGGTATATTCGTGTTTCATTAGTATAAAAGAAATTTATTTAAATTATATTGGCAATTTAAATAAATATGAACGGAGCCAAAAGACGTGAAAAAAATCAATAAAGAACTATTCAAAAAAAAATCTGGTGTGATGGTTGTACAGCACCCAACTTTCTATTACCTTGGGTAATCGAAAGTGTGTTTGCCACACCAGATTTTTTGTGTCGAGATATATTTAACAGATATACATATACGAGAAGCGTGTCAAAAAAATGTCGAATGAGGAATTTTGTTGATATCCTTCAACCCTGAGGATGATAGTATATCTGACCGAAACGTCGGCTTGAAGTGATTAATAAACGAAATAAACATAGCTGGAATCGCTCTTTTCTTTCTTCCTTACTATAGAAAAATATTTATAATTTGTTTCCATGGCAACCATTTCTCCTATCTAGATGATTTTATTTAAGCCATTTGGATACCAGATTTTTTTAAAAATTTTTAAATTTTTGTTAAAAAATACTTTTTTTTAACACTCACACTTTGTTCCCATTCACACTCACACACAGTCTTCTCGGCAACTCAGGCCATATAAGACTTTTAACGATACTAATATTTTTATAATATTCTTTTGGTATCCAAATAAAATCATTGACTGCCTGGGATCCGAATCCGCGACTTTTGGTATACAAGGCAGGCGCGCTACCAACTACACCAAGCCCGAGGGCCTTTTTAAATATTTATTTTTAACAATTTTTATACATGTTGTCTTTATTAATTATATAACTACACAAAACCTTCCTCCGATAGCTAATTATTTGTAAAAAAAAACAGACTCGAAGGTTAAACATGTTCTTGTTTATTGTATCAATAATTTGCTATCGGTCGGATAAGTTTACTAGATGACTAAAACTGAAGTAACCGGCCTTTAAAGTGACGAAATTATAATTAAGTCTTTTATTTATCTTGTGTATAAAAATTTTTTAACGTCATCCACCAAGATTTAATATTAAAATTAAAAAAGTAAACAGAAAGCAGAGAGACATAATGATTGTAAGAGAGAGAAGAGAGAAAAGGGAAGGAGGCGTGCGTAGGTCTTTGCGGTCATTTGGGCTCTAATTGGCGATAAATGACCATTAAGAGCGAAGCCAAGGGACCCACAGGCACGCGCCCTTCACCCACATAAATGCCTTCCTTTCGGCACACAAAGATATATATATACATACATACTTCTGGCAAGTTCATCTGTCAAAAGAGAAAAATCACGGGCATGTATTTGTTTATTTATACAAGTCGTGTGGCAAGTTTCCCTGGACCTCACACTCCAGGTTCTTTACTCCCTTTTCGGGGGACAATTTTATGCTTTGTTTTTAAAAAAACAAAATAGAGATGAATATAAATCCTTAAATCTTCTGCCTAATAAGAAACTTTCTTCAAGTTTCCTTTTATGGATCTTAATTAGGAATATTTTTTAACACGGAAATTTTTATATTTTTTTATCACGCTTCCTTGACTATATTTGAATTGTTTTATATTTTACCTCATAGACATTGAAGACGATTTCGAAAGATCAAATTCATGTATTTTTAGCGTGTTTTTACTCTATAAAATGCGCAGTGGGTTTTGGAGTATAATACCAATTATATATACTCATTTAATTCAAGTTCAAGCTAAATGTTCGAAAGATAAATATTCACCCTCGGGAATATTTTTTACTTTCTCTTACCTATGTATTTATGTAATATATGTAGAGAGAGAAAGTATTGGATTCATGTCAAAAATTCGATGTCGAGATTCTGATGTCTATCTGTATCCCTGTGTGTCTGTGTGTATGTGAACAAAATATCGCAAGAACGAAAAGAGCTTGGAGTTTGAAATTTTATATTTAAGTTAGGTACTCCCCTGGGTCGTGACACGTTTTTGAACAAAATCAGCCAGAGTACTAATACTTTACTGAAATACTTTTTCAGTTTTTTTTTTCGATTTTCTCAAAATTCACTCCAACTATTTTGATTGAAATTCTAAAATCAATTATTTTTTTAGATGCTTTTTAAAATTTATATTCTCATTTTGCCCTTGAAATTTTTTGAAGCACACATTACTCTTGTACTTCATAGGAAAAATCTGGTGTGACTGGTCGCACAGCAGACAACCTTCGGTAATCGTTAAGTTGTGTTCGGAGCTTGTCACACCAGATTTTTTGTTTCGACATTTAGTTTCCGACAGTACGGTTTTCAAGATGTAAAATTTATAAGTATTTATATTTTGTTACCATAGCAACCTATCTTTCCTATGAAGTACAAGAGTAAAGTGGTCTTCAGAAGATTTCAATGGCAAAATGAATATACATTTTAAAGAGCATCTAAAAAATAATTGATTTTTGAATTTTAATCAAAATCGTTGGAGCGAATTTTGAGAAAATAGAAAAAAACTGAAGAAGTGCTTCAGTAAAGTACTAGTACAGCTGGGCCGATTTTGTCCAAAAGCTTCGTGTCACATCCCATGGCGGTGCCTAACACAAATATAAAATTTCAACTTCATAGCTCTTTTCGTTTTAGAGATATTTTGTTCAGAGTTAGACAGACCTCAAAACGTGTATATCCATCAAAATCTCGACATCGAATTTTTGACATTAATCCAATACTTTCTCTCTCTATACAGTATATATTAACATATATAGAGGTAAGAGGAAGTAAAAAGATAGGAGAAATGGTAACAGAATATAAGTATTTTCCCATGCTTATAAATTTGATTTCTAATATATCGGCGGAAACTAAATTTATCTGAACACAAAAAAAATTTGGTGTGACAAGCACAGAACACAACTTTCGATTACCGAAGGTAAGAGAAAGTTGTGTGCTGTGCGACTAGTCACACCAGATTTTCTTTTTTTGTTTTGACTTATAATTCCCAAAATAGTAAAAACCCGGTAAAACTGCTCTTTAGCAATGAATGGCTAAATTCTTGTCCACTAGAGTATAAAACTAAAATACCGTAATTAGATAAATATTGTTAAGTAAAATTTCCCTTTGAAAAATTTTCTTTTAACAACAGTAAGCAAATAACTGTTTTTTTTTTTTTATTTATTTTATTTTTTTTTAAATATCGAAATATCATTGTTCCAATATATAAAGATGAATTTATATGACTTGCGAATTATGTTCTTTAAATCTTACGTCATTAATAAATCCTTTTTAATCTAAATTTAGGGCAAGGCTACGTAACAAATTAGATACCTATTTATTAAATATAAATTTTTACTTTTTAGTTTATTATTTATTCAAATTATATTCGAATAATCCCACAGAATGACCGAAGTCTTTTCCTCAATTCCATGTTATTATTTATTGTTCATAGATTATTGATTTTTTTTTCCTTCGTAAATAATTGAATATTATATCGCCAAGTCCTCATCAATCAAGATATGTTCTGTTTATTTATCAACTGAGGAAGTTACTCGGGACGAAAAGAAACCACCCTCAAGAACTCTGTTAGTAAGCAAGTCTAAGCACTGCTGAATTTAGGATGGGTGGCCTGAGACCCTTGAATAGGAATGAATGAATGAATGAATTAGGGCCGTGTGGGTGTGAAGGGGAGTTTGGTTAATCAGTTCGATTATCCCCCCCCCCCTCCTCAAAAAAAGAGAATATAAAATAATGTATTTGAAATTTTTGACTTTAGGCATATATTTCTCTTTTTACTTTCTCGCCTACGAAGTAGAGAAAGTATTGTAATCTTAAAGAAATTAAACCTTTTATGTCGTTTTACCGTAGATTTCCCTGAGTTTTTTTTTTCTTTTTTTTAACACTCACACTTTTTTTCTCATTCACACTCACACTCAAGCACACATTCTTTCTTCACAGTCTTTTCGGCAACTCAGGCCATATAAGACTTTGACGATATCCGTTATTGATTAATATACATATTGGGGGTCCAGGCATTCTTATTTAGCCATCTGGTATCGAAATGGCTTAAATAAAATCTTCGGGCTGCCTGGGGTCCGAACCCGCGACGTTTAGTATAGTAGGTAGGCATGCTACCTACTACGCCAAACTCGGAGGTGATGTCAAATTTATAAACAGAGAAAAATATTTATATTTTGTTACCATGGCAACCATTTCTCCTATCTTTCGTATGAACTTCGAGAGTAAAGTGTGCTTCAACCAATTTTCGCAGTGGTGTAGTGGAAAAATTTTCAGTGTGGGAAAATATGTCAACCGAAAATAGTCGGCACCACAAGTGCCTGATGTGCTCAAAAGTGGATTGAGCTTAGACAATCAACGAAGCCAATATTTTTTAAATAAATAAATTATCTTTTTTTAATGTAACTGAAGGGAAAAAGTTGCATTTAAGACAACACGTCCGACGGCTAAGTATTTTGGTTGCCTAAGCTCAAGGCTCTCGAGTACAGTGAGCGCCACAATTAAGTCCCCACCTGGTATCTCGACCCTTAAATATATGATATAGTATATGATATATAGTGAAATAATTTTAAATTTTAAAAGGTAAAATACAATCATCTGTACCAGATTTTATTTTACCTTTTCGGTCATTAAAATTATTTCACTTAAGGCTCTAGATACCAGATGGGGACTTAATTGTGGCGCTCACTGTACATCCGGCATTTGTGGCCTCGACTGTACTTTACCTAAAAAGTTTTTAATTTATAATAGGTAAAATACTAATTCAAATTGGCGTATTTTCTTTAAAAAAGCTGATTCAGATCTACAATTTTCATGTAAGAAATTCACGCATTTGTAATCTAGGGGAAGCCATTCCTTAATTTTTTTTGACATTCAAAAGGCGGTACGACCCCTCAAAATATTTTTTCTTTCATCAAAATAGCTATTGCGTTGTAAAATAAAAATAATAAAAAAGTTCTGGAGTGGTGGTGGTGGGTGGATACGAGGTTCATGGCTCCCTTTTTTCGCTCCTATCCCAACCGATGTGTCATGGACGTTCTCCAAAACTATTGCAGAAAGCACGGGAAAAAAGGATGAGTCATTATTTGGAAGAAACGCACATATACCAGTACTAACTACAATATGATGCCATCGACAAAAGAAATTTGTTCAGAAAAAATTTACTAAAGAAAATGTCTCTTCTGCCTTGTCTAATATATTTATTTTTATAAATATAAATTAATTATATTCCATATAAACAAAGGGAATGTCTTCTTTACGTTAACATCAACTCCCTAGAAGAAACTTACTTTTGTTGTCGATATAGGCGCAACCAGGGGGGGGGGGGGGTTAGGGTTTTAACCCCCCAGGAGATAAAAAAAAATCAAAATAAATATATTACAAATAGAAAAGAAAAAATATAATCATTTCGGTTCCGCAAAAGAGGAAATGTTCCGCGGGCGGCGCATGGAAAAAAAATTTGGTTCCGCGGGCGGCACATGGGGAAAAATTTGGTTCCACGGGGCGGCAAAAATTTAGCGTCTCTAAAAAAAAAGATAAAATATTTTTACGGACTGGAAAAAATTTCCCCGCAAGGCAAACAAACTTCGGTTCTGCTAAAAAAAAAAAAATTTCACAGAAAAATATTTGAGATCAGCCCCTCCCCGGAAAACCCCCCAGGAGCAAATCCTGGTTGCGCCACTGGTTGTCGATAATATATTTTGCAAGAATCATCTACCTGGTAAATCTTTAAAAGACTGAATGAACATCACAATGCCGATGTACCTATTTCCATGAACTAATTAATTTTTTTTTCTTTAAACCTCTTATATTAATATTTTGGGGTTTCCAGCGGCAGGATGTTTGAATTATTTGCGGCAAGCTGGATTCGAACCCGAGTCGGGTTGAGACTTCGGACTCCGTAATCCTCAGCTTAGCTGGCTTAGCCATTGCCATAGTATAAAATATGTATTTGATTGCAAAGCTTTCTTTATCCGTTGTATGGTATTAACAATTTTTAATTTTACTGTATACCAACCTGATCAAACTGAGCCATCTCGATTAATCGATTATTAAAAAAAAATTATCGATTAATAGATTATTGGATGCATCCAAATGAAATCGATTATTTTTCGGCCAAAAGCCAGTTTGAAAAGATGGGATGAGACTCGTATACTCAAAAAAAAATATATATATATATAGGGTAAGAGAAAGTAAAAATGATCAAATGATTTTCCGCAAGAGGGAAAAATCGAAATTTTACTAAACTCCGGATCCAATAATCGATTCGAAATTGATTATCGATAATCGATAATCAATTATTGTTTTCCATAATTTATTTATACATGCATCCAAATGAAACTTCCCCACATTACTTACTTTAAACCCATGAACAGAACAGCCCATAAATGTTTTTGAGCTATTTTTTTTTATTTCAAAAATGATTATATACGCGTATATTGAATAGTATTTTTGATTTACCAAAAAAAGTCCTTGGTGGATAAGGATAGTTTTGCATCTCAGCTCCATATTTATTTAATTCAACTGGTACGTTTACTCGGTTTCAAAATGAATAGGAACCACTGGCCATTAAACAAAACTGTTAACACTGTTGTCCTTTTCTACTATTTTAAATAAATAAGATTGGGGGGTGGGGAAGTAAAAAATTTTGGGGGGGGGGGTTCCCAAAAAAACCCTTTGGGGGGATTCATTTTTTAAAAATTTTATTTTCATATGTTGTTATTAATGACTACCTTTTTTTAAATTTTGATGTTAGGGGTGGTTTTTTTTTTTTTTTTTTTTTTTAAAAGTTTTTTTTTTTTTTTTTTTTAAAAAAAAAAAATTTTTTTTTTTATTTTTTTTTTGGGGGGGGAAAAAAAAAAAAATAAAAAAAAAAGCCGGGGGGAAAAAAAAAAAAATTTTTTCTACTATTTTATATAAGGCAAAGACTGATAGAAAGGGGAGGTAATTACCCCCCCCCCCCCCCCGAGATTTGGGAAAAATATTTTACTTTGAAATTAAATTTTATTTTTATTATAAAAATAATTAATACTTAAAAATTTGATTTGTATATACATTTTTACTTTCTCTTATTTATATATGTAATATTGCGATCGTGTTAAAAATTCGATGTCGAAGATATTCTCCCGAAAAACTCCTCTGAATCCACCCTTGATATAACGTATGTATTTGTGTATAAAAATTGCTCTGTGGATTTTTATTTTAATAGGATTGAAGGAGATGAACTAATTTTTTTACATTTAATTGTCGATGTTTCTAGCATCGGATTTTTTTCTTATAATTGCTTACTCTTTGCGACCCTCGTATCCTTCGTTCCAATCAAAATTTTTTATTTAAGCTAATATTAGAGATGTATAGAATAGAGTTATCTTAGAAAAAATCATTAGCGACCTCTGACGATCCTCCCCACCCATTTTTTTATTGTTCCTAAGAAAAATAAATTATATAAAAAGTTGACATTTTAATTGAAAATATAGCTAATTAATTTGGCGGATTTGTTTATATAGGCCTTATCAATGGGAGTCTGTCGTCTCTCATCCTCTTTCTTCCCCCCCCCTCCCCCTCTCTACCTTCTTCCTAACCAAAATCCAGGAACCGTCACTGAATTAAAATTTTCTCGTTAGTTGTTTGCCTATAGATTTTTAATTGGAGGTAGTTTCAACAGGTAGATGATAAATAAAAATTTTCAATATTTTCTATTCAATGTTTCGATGTCAAAAAAAATTTATTTTTGTCAAGAATTACAATAAAAAAAAAATTCATCAAACAACATTTCACCTACTTCAATCATTAAATTATAGACTCCTGAGTTCAAAAAAAAAATTAATTTAGACATTCTCGATTGTATTTCATATTTTGTTATTCTAATTTTCAAAGCTAAACTTTTTGCCCTTGGGCCATAGCTTAGTAGTAAAGTTCCTGCCTCTTGTGCTAGGAGTCAAGGGTTCGCATCCCTCTCAAAGACAAAATTTTTTTTTCTGGTGGGGTTCCTCCTCTTTTTTTGGGGAGATGAAAAAAAAAATTTTTTCTAAAAAAAAAAAATTCATTTTATTTCTTTTTTTTTTTTTTTTTTTCTTTTTTTTTTTTTTTTATTTTTATTTAGGTTTTTTTTTTATTTTTTTTTTAATTTTATTAAAAGAGGAGGGAAGAAAAAAAATTTATTTTTTTTATAATATAAAAATCCTACTCTACAATTTTTTTTTTTTTTTTATTAGAAAAAAATGAAGATGTCATTATTTGAGTTCTTCGTTTATATTAAGGAATTTTATAATTGACAAATGAGAATCCACTCGTGGGATCAACCATTTCTGGGCCTAACTTGATTTTAATTAATTTTTTATTCCTTTAAGAGAAAAACTGAAATGAAAACCAAATTTTCTTCACCCACAATGATAAAATTGAATAAACCAAATAATATTTCATACTACAACAATTAATACTTTTAATTACTTTACAGTTTAATTTTTAATAAAGAGGCCAGTCAAGTAATTATCAGTTGCCCAATTTTTAAGTTTTGATTAAAATTCAAAAATCAATTATTTTTTACATGCTCTTTAAAATTTATTTTTTTATTTTGCTCTCAAAATTGGTTGAAGCACACTCTACTCTTGAACTTCATAGGAAAGATAGGAGAAATGGTTACCATGGTAACAAAATATAAATATTTTTCTCTGTTTATAAATTTGACATCTTGAATTCTAATATATTGGCGGCAACTAAATATATCTCGACACAAAAAATCTGGTGTGACACAGTACACAACTTTCTTTTACCAAAGGTAAGAGAAAATTATGGGCTGTGCGGTTAGTCACACCAGATTTTTTTAAATTGATAAATTATTTTTAACTAATTATATCCGGCCTGTAAATAAGTCCCAAATAAATATGAATAAATAGAGTTGGATAAAACCTATGAATAATTAATTAATTAATGTCCCTTTAAAAAGAAAAATAATTTTAATTAATACTATTGGAATTACGTTTTAGTAAAATATTCCTTTAATAAATTTTTAATAAAAATTATAATAACAATAATGATGTAAAAAAAAAGAAGGAGAGAAGAGGTGAATAGGAATGGTTGGGATGAGGAATGGTTGCATATTTCGGAGATCTCCCCCGGAGGTCGAAAAGGGTCTCTCGGGTGTTGGGTCCCATGAGGGTCTCGTCTCGTCTCTTGTTCAGGCAGGCAGGCAGGCAAAGCAAGGCAAAGCAACTCCTTTGTACTAGGCTCTTCGCTCTCCTCTCTTTCGCTTACCTGCCTGGCCCTGGTTGAGTGCGATGGACTCGATTCCCGGCTCGGTCACTTACCTCCAGCGTATACTGCAGAATCAACTCACATGCGGAAACTCAATCCTCGTCTATTATTCATTTAGTGCAGAACACACCTATCGATTGTTCTTTTCAATCACAACAATAACCCTCGCCATCCATACTAATTGGCGCTTCTTTTCAAAATAACAAAATAATTTATAATTCATAATTTTTCTAAATAATAATAAATTAAAATTCTTAATTTATTTAAAGAGAAATATATTATTATTTTATAAAGTGCATTTTTTACTTTCTCTTACCTATATACGTTAATATATATAAAGAGAAAGTATTGGATTCAAGTCAAAAATTCTATGTCGATATTTTGATGGATATACACGTTTCGAGTCCAAAAAAGTGGTTTTCGCAACAACATAGTCTGTCTATCTGTATGTGTGTGGCTCTAACTTTGAACAAAATATCTCAAGAACGAAAATAATTAGGAGGTTGAAATTTTATATTTAAGTTAGGCATTCGCCTGGGACCTGATACCAAGCTTTTGAACAAAATCGGCGAAAAAGTACTAGTACTTTACTGATTTACTTTTTCAGTTTTTTTCAATTTTCTCAAAATTCGCTCTAACGATTTTGATTAAAATTCATAAATCACTTATCTTTTATATGTTCGTTAAAATGTATTTTCTCATTTTGCCCTTGAAATCCCTTGAAGCACACTTTACTCTTGTACTTCATAGTTTCATTCCAGCATAAATAGAAAATGGCATATGTCAATGGGGTGTTTATCTCCTTCACTCCCCAGTAAAAATTGAAAATGAAAGAGAAGTTGAATAATTTTTTTCTAATTCATAATGAATTTATTTTTTGTTTTTTAATTACAATATTTATTACGTTTATTTTATTTCTTCGTATCCTTTAAGCTAGAGGCCATTGAACCAGAGCCGGATTAAGCAAGACTAGCTGGCTACCTATCAATTTAAATAAATAGTGATGGGGTCTAAAAGGCCTCAGATGCCGAAAAAAATCTAATATTGCTTGGGGCCCTTAGGCGATCGCCTACTCCGCCTAATGGATAATCCGGCACTGCATAGAAGGGCAAGGATTAAAGTGAAATTTTTGTTTTGTTTTGCTTAATATTTTCATAAATATTTTTCCCCATCTTTGCTTTCACCACTTGAATTGGAATATATTACAAAAGGTAGCGAATTTCTTGCTTTATATTAGGTAAAAAATTAATCAATACAAGTTACTCAATAAAGAAAAACACTTGATGGTATGTTTCAATTTGTTTATTTTTTTGGTTTAAAAATACTTGATATGTATTTCGACAAATTTTTTTTTATTCTGATAATGACACGTTGAGTTCTCTTTTGCTCAGGAGCCCACATCTTGTGGGTACGTGGTTGGCGACCACGAGCTGCCCTAGCTGGGACTGGTAGTACTTCTTTTCTTTGCATGTCAGTCTCTTTCCTTCTATATTTTCAACAGGCGTCAGACCGTGCGACGGGCTGGCCTGTTCTATTTCTTCCCGGCAGCAAAAACCCCCTCCCCTCTTCTTGATTGCTGGATTATTATTATATGATAAGGATGTGATATACAGGCAGCCTATATTTTCTCGACGTTTCGAGTGCCAATCGCACTCATCACACACAAAATTGATCTTAAAATGTAAGGTTAGTTGACATGTAGTTTAGCAACGTCTTTATATTCTCTTGAAAAATTATCTTTACTGTTTGGAGGTCGAATGATTTTGTTGAATTTTTGTAGCAAGGAGGGTTCGAACTTGCGTTTGATTGGGTTTATTAACCCCCAGCTTATCCGATCGCCTCTTTTATTTTAATATTAAAAGTTGTGTAGAAAATTATTTCTGAAATCACAAATTTAAATTACTATTTTATCTCTCCCATATATAATTATTGCGTTCTCATCACAGACGAGAGAATGAGATAGAGAGAGAGAGACGCCATTGACGTCACTAGTATGTTTATCAGTTTTCTCCTCCTCCGTTTGCTATTCTCTTTAAAATCATCTTCTAAGCAGCAACAAATTCAAACTGAATTTTTATTTTTATTATTATTAGATTAATAATTTTGTTTCATATCATATTCATTTTCTTAGAATTTTATAAATTTTGATTATTTTTTTTTCCAAAAAAAACACTTTTTTCCCATTCCATATAGGCCTATATTTTAAAATATTTTTTTTTTGAGGGGGGTATGTTGACTCTATGGGCTCATCCCTCCCTTCGCCCCTCAAGAAAAACATACGCTCCTTTATGGTATATAGATTCCCACAGACACTGTTAATGTAGTGATAAGTCATTTGGGCTGTCTACTCTCTTTCATTCATGGAAAAAATTTTACCAATTGTTTATTTGTTAAAAATTAGCATCTTAATGAATGTTTCTCCTTTGAGGAAAACCCAACACAAAAACAAAAAAAAATGGCTTTGTAAAATTGAAGTGAAGCCTTTTCAAAAAAGCATCCTATCAAAATAATAAGAGGACTTTTAATTGTATATTTCATTTCATTTTAAAAAGAAAACACCTCTTAGGAATCTTTCACAAACGAGAACACGAAATTGTTTATGTTCCCCATAGTATATACTCCATCCCATCTCGCTTGTTGATAAGTTTGCCCCCTTCCCGCCCCCGCACGGGGGGTAAATTAGCGCCGTTACCGTAAATTAAAGTGTTTTCTTTTTAAAATGAAATGAAATATAGAATTAAAAAATGTTCTTATTAGTTTGTTAGGATTGTTTTTTTGAAAAGACTCCACTTCAATTTTACAAAGCCGTTTTTTTCCTGTATGAGTTTTTCTCAAAGGAGAAACATTCATTAAGATGCTAATTTTTAACAAATAAACAATTTGTAAAGTTTAAATTTTTTCTCATCTTCTTCTTAGTCATTTGTTTGTCACGATGTCTAGAGTAAGGGGTGGCCAACATTTTCAACAGGAGAGCTAAATTTTTAAAATAATTTTTCCTGCCGGGCCACACCTAACTCATGGTGTAATGCTCTTTTGGTGATATTTATGTTACATTAAAGATTTGAATGCCAAATGGCTTAAATAAGAATGCCTGGACCCCCAATATGTATATTAATTAATAAAGTGAGTGTTAAAAAAAAATACATTAAAGACAATATAAAAACCTGGGGTGACTGGTTGCACACTGCCTCACAGCACACAACTTTGTGTCGAAACATATTTAGTTTCGGTCAGCACGGTACATTTGAATTCAAGATGTAAAATTTATAAACAGAAAAATATTTATATTTTGTTGCCATAACAACCATCTCTTCTATCTTTCCTAAGAAGTACCATACAAGAGTAAAGTGGTCTTCAAAAGATTTCAAGAGCAAAATAAGAATATACATTTTAAAGAAATATACATCTAAAAAATAATTGATTTATGAATTTTAATCAAAATCTTTGGAGCGTATTTTGAGAAAATCGAAAACGTATATATCCATCAAAATCGCGAAATCCAATTTTTGACTTTCCAACCCAATGCTTCCTCTCTAAATATATACATATATACGTAAGAGAAAGTAAAAATGAAATGGAAAAATATATGTATGTATATATTATATAAAACCCAAAATTTTCAATGAATCTATTTGAATTTAAGTATACATATGATATTTGAAACCGCGGATAACGCAATAAGAAAAATTATCCTAAATCGGCAATAAACTCGCCCACCGAATGCGGGCTTTGATACTAGTTTACAATAAAGTTATTATTTTTTTTTTTTTAATTATTTCTCCCTGAGCTACTTCCCGGATTATAAGCATGTTTGCTTTATCGCCTCAGCTAATCGCCTCCTCAAAGAATTTAATTACCTTTGATTAATTTTAATTATTCAAAGGGTTCGCATTCCGTTTCAGGCGAGAAATCTATTTATTTTTGAATTGGATACCTATCAATTGAAATAAATACAGGATCTAAATGGTCTCAGATGCCGAAAAAAGCCTTAAACAAGTTTTCTCAAAAGAATCATTGAAAAAATTTTCTTTATGAAGATGACTCATTGAAATAAATTTCAACATGAAGTATATGACTTTGCTACCTGTTAATATAAGAAAGGTCTGTTTTTTTTTTTTTTTATTTATATTTATCATCATTCGACATTGACTTTCAATTGAGTTGCGGGGGAGAAGTGAATGGATTCAAGAAGGAAGAAGGGATGGAAAGGACGTAAAGATATCGAGAAAGGGATGAATGTGTTGACTTCCCCCCTCCATTTCTCGCCTCTCTTTCTCTCAGGTGACAGAATGGCACGTGGACCCTCTCAGATTTCAAAGCAATTGATACATTTCTATTGTGTTCTTTTTTGTTAAATTAGAAGGAAAAAAAATGACACTAATTTCTTTCAATAAGGCGGAAAACAATATTTACTTTGAAGAAAAAAAAATAAACTTCACTTTTTACTACTTATGGACATGAATTAAAAGAAATTTTTTAAACATATCGAATGCTGGATACTGTAATTGCCAAATTGAATTGATTATATATTAAAGTTGTATGGTAAAACATAGAGTTCTATATCTTCTCTATTTAAATTAAAAAAAAAAAAAAATTATTATACTCTGTATCATTGTTTTTATTTATTCCCTCCGTTCCAACAGGATGCGAACCCCCAACCTCTGGTATCAGAAGCTGCTCTAGCCCTGAGCCACAGGTCAAGGGTTTCTACTTTTTATAAATGTAGCATTTAAAAGTATGAGCAGAATGGCAGCCAGGAATCAAATTAGTTAAAAAGCTTTTAAGTCTATTTTTTAATTTTTTTATTTTTTTATTTTTTATTTCAATCGTCGACGTTTCGGACGCAAATCGCGTCCTTCTTCAGGACAATTGATAGTATAAATCAGATTGGTGTATTTTTTTAACAATATAAAATCACACTTTAAGAATATGATTATTTGAAACTGCATATATTTAGGCTTCCATGAATGCCATAAAATATTTTGCAATTTCAAATAATCTCATTCTTAAAGTGTGATTTTATATTGTTAAAAAAAATGCACCCATCTGAATTATACTGACTATCAATTATCCAGAAGAAGGACGCTATTTGCGTCCAAAACGTAGATTGAAATAAAAAATTAGATTAATTTTAAACTGGTAACCGTTGGCTCTAGTTGAAACATTATGCTTTAATATGAGAATTAAATTAAAGTATGATACACAAGGTTTTTGTTTCAATGATTTATTTATATAACATTACCACTTTATACGCATTTCATATGCGTCATCATCGGAAGTGAATTACACACTGTTATATAAATAAATCATTGAAACAAAAAACCTTGTGTATCATACTTTTAATTTAATTCTCCTATTAAAAAATTCGAACTTGAAAATATTTTGTTTAATTTGATTTCTGGCTGCCATCCTGCTCATACTTATCAATTATACAGCCACTACCTCACCAGCATTTATTTTGGAACAAATTTTTTCAAAGCAAAGTTTCGAAGAAACTAATTTGGTACGGATGCTATAAGGGGGGAATGTGCCTACTTGTCAAGCTATTGATACCATATCAACCTAAAAAAATATTAAAACAAAATTATAAAATCATCAACATACCAATAATCAGTAGAAAAATATTCAAATGTAGCAACTAATGGCTTCTTTGCTTCTTTTTGGGAGGATCACCTATCCCCAGATTCAGCAGAGTTTGACGTTGCTTAACTTCAATGATCTCGGTGTTCCTCTTCGCTACTCTGTATCATAAAATACACTTTAATCTATTCTTTTGGATAAGCAGTGGCTGTCAATTACCATTAAAATTTCGAATTTTTAACTCAATCTCAATACTTTTTTTCTCTATACTAGATAGGCCTATATAGGTTAAGAGAAAGTAGGACGGCTGCTTCATCTTTTTATATTTCTATGAAATTAATTTAAAACAAATTTGGTGTGATATAACCGCACATTACACAACTTTTTCTTACCTTAAATAATTGAAATTTGTGTGCTGTGCAGTCACAACAAATTTTTTGCGTTGAGATATATTTATAAGGGAAGAACCGTTGTAAAATTTGGAAAACGATAAACATGTATAATTTGTGGCAACCATCTATTCAATTTTTTCTATGGAGTACAAGAATAAAGCGGGCTTTAAACAATTTTTAGGGGAGGAGGATAAAAATAAGGAAAATAAAATATTATTATTCATTATCACAGGAAAAACTTTTAAAAATAATTTCCTATAGTTCGGTGGCCTCTAAGAAATAGTTCATGGCTTTTTTCTAGAACACTGAAATAGAAGAGATTGATGAGATTCACCTTTTGAGACAAGGTCTAAACCTTGGATGGGTGTCCCCGTGCCGTGCGAACAGAACGAGAAACGCAAAACAAAAAAGGAAAACGGGCCGATCAAAGCATTCGGAGTGTTAGTGGTCATCCGAGGATGGCTTTGACAAGGCAAGGTCGCAAAATATATTTTTAAAAAAAATTTTCTTTTTCTTCCATTCCTGATACAAACCACCAGCATAAAATACCCTTATACCAGGTTTTAAACGGGGGCCTTCTCGGGGAGGGGAATATTCCACCAGACCAATTTTCCAAATGATTGCTTTTAATATAAATAAGAATAAATAAAAAAAATATATTTTTATATAAATTTATATTTTTAGGATTGAAAATTTTTGTTTTTGTATTATTTTATAAAATAGGGGGGGGAGGCGTCATAAGATTAATTATTTTTAAGGGAGGCGTTGTAATATAAAGTTTGGAAACGACTGAATTAAGCTTAGCCTATATCGAATGAAATTTAAAAATTTAAATTTTCTAATAAAACTTGAAACATGAACAGGTAGATGAAGGCGCCAGCAAAGAAAAAAACTTTATTTAAATATGTCGACGTTTCGGGAAAGTCGCTCCCATCCTCAGGACCTACGGACATCGAACAATTTATTTGGTGTTAGCCAGGCAAAATTACAATTAATCTTTACAAGTATTTTTTAAAAAACAAAACATGACAAATGACTTACGATAAATTATTAATGTTGTTTAGATTGATACATGTAGGTCATACAAGATTATAATACAAATTTGCATATACCATTAAATGTATGTTTAATTGTCTATGAGAATTGTAGTAGGTGCCTGGGCTTAATTTTGCCTGGCTAACACCAAATAAATTGTTCGATGACCGTAGGTCCTGAGGATGGGATCGACGCGTTCCCGAAACGTTGACGATATTTAAATAAAGTTTTTGTTCTTTGCTGGCTGCCTTCATCTACCTGTTCCTGTTGATTATCACTCAGCCATTAATTTCTTCTTTTTAAAACTTGAAACGTAATATTTATCCAATTTTTTTTCACTTAAAATTTTAATTGGGATTCCCTAAAAAAAAAAGAAAAAGAAATTGAATCAAAGACTACTTTAACTTTTGCCAAAAATCTATTCGGCCGAAGTTTGAAGTTCAAACATGAATCTTTTATATTGGAATATTTCTCCTATATTCATAATTTTGTATATATTCACATGGGCGTAACTAGAGAATTTGGCTGGGAGGGAGCTTGGGGCCAGCTATCCTCCGGGGGGCCTATTTTTCTCAATTTTTCTTGGGGGGGCACCCCCCTAGTTACGCCCATGTGTATTCATAAGTTTCGCTTCAGTTGCCTTTACTCTGGTCTAAGCGTTTAGAACAGCCTTGGGTCATTATTGAAACCTATATATTTTATAGGCATTCATTATAGAGATAATTATCTAGCGTCTGTTCAGCTTGATTCAGAAATTAAAAATACGATTAGTCAGCCAAAAGAAATCGAGTAAATAAAAAAAGTATTTATATTTTTTGCTATCGACATTTGAGTGGCCCCGAAGAAGAGATCGATCTGCAATCGAAACGTGGGCAGCAATAAAAAAAGAGATGAAAATTTTTTCTATTTACTCTATTATGTATAATATTTAATTAAAAAAAAAAAAAAAAAAACAAACTATTTTTGTAGTCTTTTTTCAAAACTTTATTATTTGTTTGTATTGAATAAATAAGATACAATATTGAAGAGATGAAGTGGCTGTTATATCTATATATCACATTCTTTACTCTGCTGTTAGTTTCATTAAGAATATACGTTTTTTTTTTTTTTTTTTTTTTTCAATTTTAAAACAGTCTACAACTGATGGGTAACCTATCCCGAGATACAGCACAGCTTGAAGTTGCTTAGCTACAATGATCTCGGGGGCTGTTCCTCTTCACTTAGCCCCCCCCCTCCCCTCCCCCTTCCCAACTCTTCTTCTTATCTCTGTTAAACAGATTAACTTTGTTTACAAACCCAATCCATTCAGTAAAGAAAATTAACTATTATATCTTATTGAACACACAAAACAAACAAATAATATACTTTTGCCCTTAGATCTTTTAAAAATAAACATAGATTTTTGAAAAAAGGCTACAAAAATGAAGTTTTTTTTTTTTAATTAAAGATTATACATAATATACCAGCGTTTCTTAACCTTTTTTGGCCCGCGGACCAGTAAAATTTGTAAAAAAAAATTTTTTTGAATTTTAATTTGAGGAATTCGAAAAAAAAAAAAAAAACAGAAAAACTACATCAGTAAAGTACTAGTACTTTTGGGCCGATTTTGATTAAAAGCTTATTTTTACGCCTCAGGGGGGAGCCTAATTTAAATATAAAATTTCAACTTCGTAGCTCAATTCCTTCATGCTTAAAATTGAAAACAGACAGACACGCACACATAGACAGACAGAGCATGTCGCGAAAACCACTTTTTTGGATTCAGTGGACCTCAAAACGTGTATATACATCAAAATCTCGACATCGAATTTTTGACATGAATCCAATACTTTCTCTCTCTCCATATATTAACATATATAGAGGTAAGAGAAAGTAATATATCGGCGAAAATCTAAATATATCTCGACACAAAAAAAATCAGGTGCGACCAGTTACACCAGATTTTTGTTTTTTTTCTCTTGTGTCTCTGTTAACGAAAATTGATATTTTAATTATTAAAAGACATCTTCCTATCTTTAACTATTTAAATTAATTTCTAGCTAATTATTTAAACATCGCTCAGGCAAGACTTATAGAAACACAATTTAACAATGGAAAACTTCATTTTTCAAAGCAGTTAGTTTTAAATTACTGATTTAACAATTAACAAAAAAAAAAAAAACCTGCTACCTGTGACAAAGAGAAAAAATAGAGGTGTGTGACAATTGTACTCTCTCTTTGGCATGCCTGTTGCTAGCGAATTTTGACGACATCTGCATTCATTCCTCTCTCTCTCTCTCTCTATCTATATATTTATTTATTCTCCGTAACCTGTCAAATACAAACCTAATTCGGGAATTTATCTCATGAGATAGAGAGAGACGAGTTCTGTGTGAGTATATCTATACCTATATATTTATATATATGTATAGTATATGATTGTGTATGTGTTTGTGAGCTTCACTGGGCAATAATTTCATACAATCGCCGGTGTGTATACATAGTAGTTGTCATATAAAATTGAAATTTCATCCCCTCACCACTCGGGAGGGACGCAAAAGCGATCAAAGGGACGGGGACTTCATTAAACCAATGGATCAAATTTACAATTTATAATTAATAAAATTTCAAAAAAATAAATAAATATTTTTTTTGGGGGAAAACAAAATTCCAATAGAATATTTTTGAAAAAGAAATTTAGGAACTTTTGTTCCTTTTTGGGTATTTCTAAGAATATACCGTTCAAAGTCTGTCCCTTTTGTGAAGAAAAGGAAACAACCTTTCATTTGTGTGAAAGGCAGGTAGGTCTGCCTAAGCCTAAAAGTGAATTCTACTACTAACAGTTATTTTCACCAGACAAATAAGACAAATAAGAAAAATATTCATTATTTTTCTAATGGCCAGGGATGGCCAACAGCCACCAAGATCGTAGCCAAGCTAGTCGAAATCTCGGGGTGGGTAGTCGTCCCATTAGTTTAATACAATTTAATAAATGTGTTAAAATTGGGAAGTAGGCTCCAAAAATTTTATTGCCCAGATTTGAACCCCTATTCTTTGGGACGCGATGCAAGCCAGCTAGCTTGAAGCGAGATCCCTACCTCTACTCAAAGAGAAGAAGATAAATTTAAAAAAAAAAATAATAAAGGGTCGGACTAAGCCGAGCGCACAACTTTGCCCAACCTACGGTTGATAGGCAAAGTTAAAAATTTAATTAAATTATTTATTAATCTATAATTAGATGATAATTTAATTAAATTTAAGAATGTTTCAACTAGTGCCTACGGTGAATTCTTTGGATTAAATTAAAAAAAAATCTGGTGTGATAGTATCACACCTCACAACTTTCTCTTACCTTACTTAATCGAAAGTTGTGTTCTGTGCTTGACACACCAGATTTTTTATGTCGACATATATTTAGTTTCCGACAGTGCGGTACATTTTAATTCAAGATGTAACATTTATAAACATGGGAAAATATTTATATTGTTACCATATCAACCATTTCTCCCATCTTTCCTATGAAGTACAGGAGTAAAGTGGTCTTCAGAAGATTTCAATGACAGAATGAGAATATACATTTTAAAGAGCATCTAAAAAATGATTTATGAATTTTAAACAAAATCGTTGGAGCGAATTTTGTGAAAATAGAAGAAAAACTGAAAAAGTACATCAGTAAAGTACTAGTATTTTTTGGCGGATTTTGATCAAAAGCTACTCGAGTTCAAATCCACATTATGGCAAAAAATTATCCAACTCTAATGAGATGTCTCCTCTTGAGGAAGGAAACGTTAACCCAACTCAGTATAATCTCTCAGAGTGTAACCACAACGTGTCAATTTTGACTCTAATCATTGGAAAGGATCAATTCTAAAACTATACTTTTTATAAGTAGCGGAATAATTAATTAATAATTAATAGCTTCATAAGTTTATTTAAAATTTTCTCCGTAAAACAAAAGGCAATAACATTAAGAATTATTAATGAATATACACCAAGATATTACGAAAGAAAATAATGAATGAATTACGTAGACATTGTATAATAAATTAAATAAATCCATAAAAGTTGTACTACGTTATTTGTATTTATTATAAATAAATAGATTGAATATGGAAAAATAAAAATACGATAAATAATGAATGAGTTATTGACTTTTCAAATATCTTATCACGATCTGGCCGGACTCAGACAATGTATTATTTGTAAGCTAGGAAAGGTATTATCGTATAAACATATGATTATCGCCGAGGGTGTAAAGAAGAACAGGTAGTGAGTGAGTGATGAGTAATGAATGAATGAATGAGTCGTAGATAAATGAATAGAATAGAGAGAGAGTGAGAGAGAGAGAGAGAGAGAGAGAGCAGTGTTTTGTGTGTAAACATGATTAGGTAAGCAGATGTCTGTTGGGATTCTCTCAAGGGCCTTAACCTCCTCCCTCCGCCCCTCGAGGGTGTGAAATTATCATAACAACAACAACAAACTAAAAAACAAAAATATAACCAAATACGAAAATTAGTGTAAAATTGATCTGGTTTTTGGTGCGAGCCATTTAACTGGAAAATATATTAATTAATCGTTATCACAATTCAAACTATAATATATTACTATTATAATAATAATAATAATAGTATATTAGTAATGTTGAAAATAAATGCAAATTAATTTAAACATATCAATAGCCGTTACATCAATTTAAATATTTCCTTTACTAATAGAGGGCGATATTCACATAGTTTTACTGGATTAATTGAAATCGCATTAACCTAGGTAGTGAATGGCAATTCGTTGTGAGATTACTTTTCGGACAAAACTCTTGACAAAATAAATAATATTTATTACGCGTATCATCGAATGATTGCTAATTAAGTTCAATGAATCAATTCATTCAGAAAATTGTTGAAATCCATTCGAGGTGGATGGAGGGACAGAGGGATAAATCACCTGAGGTAGAAACCTCTGAGGAGGGCCTTTCGGATTTTTATTCTAAATGCTTCCGGGTAATAGAGGAAATATATAGGCCACTAACAAAAAAACAAACATACAAAATTGTTAAATTTAATTTAAGTCAAGCAGGATTTTTAGACATTATTTGCCGAGATGAAATTTAAAAAATAAATAACCTACACCGAAACCCTTTGAGATCAAACTAGAACAGACCCGTAAAAAAAGGAAATCTAAAATATTTTTTTGTCTTTGGTGAGGAGGGGGTAGAGGGAGGGTAGGGGGCGGACCCCCCAAAATCTTTTTTTTTTAACACCCTTTTTCCCACTCATTCTCCCATTCCCAATCTTTTGGCAACTTAGGCCATTTAAGACTAAACGATACTCATATTTGATTAATATATATTTATTGGGGTCCAGGCCCATTTATTTATACTATAAAAAAAAAAACTGACCCCCCCCAAAATGTAAGGTAGGACCGCCATTGGGTTGAGGACTTCCCCGTTTTTAAACCTATTATTCTCGTGGATTCCCCATTAGTTAAAATATCTTCTAAAATATTTATTAATCACTTTGTTTCGCTTTTCATTTCATTTAACTAGATTGAATAAAAAAAGCAATTGCTTTCTTTTTAATTTTAAAATTTTTGAACCCTTGGTTCAGTGGTAAAGTTTTTGCCATTTGTGCTAGGGGTCAAGGGTTCGCATCCCGACAAAAATTTAGTTCAATAGAATTGATTATCAATTCAATTGAAATAAATATAAAAGGCTTTTGATGCCGAAAAAGACCTTAAAATTTAAAAAAAAAAATTTACCTTAATATTTAATTTGTTTTATGTCGCATTCAAAAAAAAAGTATTTTGCTACTTCGGGGGAAAAGAAATCATTAAATAATATTTGAGTTGCAATTTTGGTGACTTGCTGATTATAAACATAAACAAAGGGGAGGAACTCAATATATCAGCACGTCACATCTAGGTAGACAAATAAGCAACTCTGTGATTATTAATGGTTGCTTTTGCTCTTTCCTTTCTAATTATTTGAAAAATATACTCTTCTTACTCAGGGGCTCACTTCTGGTGAGTACGTGGATGGCGACCACGAGTTACCCGAGCCAGTAGCGTAGCCAGGATTTCTGCTTGGGGGGGGGGGGGCCCAAAAGTTTTTGAACCCCCCTCCCCCCCTTAATTTTGCCGACCCCATATAGGAATAAGGCCAAGATAGAAAAATACTCTTCTAATTTTACATATTTTTAATCTTTTTCCTTGATACCATTATCTTTTTATCTTTTATATAAAAAATAGTAGTAGAGGTGAAATTTAAAGTAATAGCTGAATTTAATAACCTTTTATTTTTTTCTAAAATTTCATCTTATTTTTATTCCGGACGACTCACATTGCCTTTTAATTATGATTTTAATTCTATTCTTAGTGATTAAAGAGTTAGAAAAACAATATTAAGTTGCGATTAAAGTAAAAATAGGCTAATATTGTTTTATTAAAAAGTGATGAATGAATCTTTCATTTCTTTTTAAAACAAATTTTTAGCCATGTTTGTTTTGTTTTGAGAATGTTCTATTATTGCAAATTGGATTGTTAGAGGCAAATTCTCTAGTTTACCTGATTTTAAATGACTTTCTCAAAACTAATATTATCTTTGAAAATATTTTGTTTTCTCTGTTAGAGAGATAAATTTTTTCGTGTTGGATTGAAAATTTGCTTTCAATAGAGGGAATTTGGACATTGGCATCATCAGTTTCTGGGTAAAGCAAGCAAGCATCAGCCTTTGGCTCCGCCCCAGCCATCGTCTCTTGCAGTCTATTTTCTTCTAAGTTCTATTCTCATTTCAATTCTTCGCCGTTATTTTCTCTCTCATTCTACATTCTTGACAATTTTTCACTTCCGATTGTTGGCGACTCGGTCTGTTGATGTACTTCCCTGTTTTTTGAAAAATTCCTCGAGGCGGCGAGGGTGGAGATGTGGTGTCTACTCGAGGTCGGTCGAACTTTGCCGAAGTTAGTCGATCGTGCTCGTTGAATGGGGCGCCCATTTGATGCGCATGCGCACTAGGCAGAGCACAGGCAGCGGCGGCGAGAGCGTTTGCCGCGACTGGTAAGCCTCATTGCCTTAGCCAGTGTGCTTTGCCGTGTCAATTGGTGAACATGTTGCTATCAGCCAGCGATCCTCTCTCCACCACGGCACTTCGCCACGATGTGGTCTGAATTACAGGTAAAATCCACATTATTATTCTTTATTTCTTGAGTTTTTTTTCATCATTTATTTCACCTGTCACTGTATCTAACATCCCATATTGATATATTTGACAATGTATTTTTTGTTTGTCACACTATGACAACCAAAAGAAAAAATTTTAGTGATAAATTTCGGCAATACGAGTGTTGTTTGGTCACTGTCACTTTTGGCGGTGCGCATTGAGAACAGGTGGCCCTCCACCCCTCCCCACCTCTCCTCCCTCCCCTCGTCCGCCCCTCAATAAGGGGTGGGGATTCTGTCTTGCTTAGTAAACATCCCTTATTGTTGAATTTTTTATTTGACTTTCGCGAATTTCGCGCGGTTCCTATTTTAGCCCGTACACGCCATCTGGCGTGCGTGGCTCCAACTCGCCGCCTCCAAACCTAATTTTTTTTTCTATTTGGGTGGGTGGTTGATGACGGGAACTCCGGACTTGTGACTAACTTTAGCTGCGCTCTCGTCGTTGGCTGTGTGCCCTCCACTCCCGAAATAGACAACCAATATTGTTGGGTATTCCACTCAAAACAACACCCTCTCTAGCTATTTTTAATAGAATAATTCCAAGTTTTTTTTTTGTCTTTTTTTTAATTCCTGCTATTCCGTCTCTTACTTTTTTCCTTTACTTAGTATCTGACGTATGTTTGCTGATGTTGATTATCATGATGACATCAAAAACAGTTTCTTATTTTAAACCATTTTTATTATTATTTTTTTCTTAGTATCGCGCTTGCTTTTTTGACATTTATTATATATTTTATAATTAAATGTAGATATATAAAAATCTGGACAGTGTATTTGTATGTCCGTGTATACAACTTGTTGCATCTTTTAAATAAATCGCCTGTGGGGTTGGGGGAGAGGGGGTGCAAGCCAGTCGCGGTCCTTACACCTGTCGTAGGCGCAAGCGCACCCCTTGCGATCCCCAAACCCCACACCGACGTTTCGGTTCCGACCCCACACCCTCTTCCGTGCATTGAAATCCCCTTTTTCGGCTGTCGGCTCACTCTAGCGGCCGTGCTCCCAACTAACAACCAACGCGCACAGTCAGCGAGTGAGGGGAGCGTGTGACATTCAAAGGAGGCGGAGCTAACGTTGCCTAGCAACGGCCCCTGTACGTTTGTTATGTATGTTTGGTACAATTAGCAAATGGAAAATAAATATTAGATCCGTTTCTCTTTGTCTATATCTCTACGAAAATAACAAAAAACTGATGATCATGATGATGAGAGAACGAAAGAGATAGAGAGAAAAAGAATTTTCTTAATTTTTGAATTTGTTCGGGTGTGGGGTATTGATGTCGTCGGTTGGTAGGGTCTGTTTTGGCCCCGGGGTTCTCTCTCTTTAGAGAAGGGGGCGATCGATCCTCTCTCTGCCTCGGGCCCAGCCCCAACCTATTACTATATATACTCTTTATATATAGTATAATCATACCAAAAATTTTAACAATATTTCGGTACATACCTCGCTGTTTTGGTTTTAGACATTTCCAATTGAGAATGTATTTTCATCTGTTAGTGGCGCCCTCATATCGCGATTGGAGGGGGGGACGCTCACCCTCCCCCTCCAACCGCAAATAAAAACATGTGAAGGAGAGAGAATATAACTTATATGCTAAAATATATTTAACTTTAATTCAGGACGCGATGATAAATTAACAAAATTATATAAAATATTTTTAAAATAATAATAATAATAAATTCTTATAATAAAACGAATTTATTTATCATTATTTAAATAGTTTGAAATGTTCTTAAATATCTACAGTATATATAAACTAGAACAAAAATAATGAAGTGATAAGCTGAATAAACTCTAAAAATTGTATTTTTTTTTTTATTAATATACTTTTTGTTTTACTGTATATGATAAAATTTAAATTTCTTGACCTCTTTTTAAAAGACCCCTTCTATCTTGTGACGATACTCGAGACAAGGTTATTCGGTCGGAATAGAAGACATATACTCACACAAAGGAAACAATAAAACAACAACAAAAACAAACTGAGAAATAGTCAAAATACGGAAATCGCTCTCCCGAGGACAACACACTCTCTTAATCAAATAAAAATGAAAATTAAATATAGATCTTATTTTATTTTATTTATTTTTTTTTTTTTTTGGTTGAAGAAACATATGGGCCCCAAAAAGTAGGTCGCATTTTTATTTGATTTATCATTAATAAAAATAGGGCTCGTATTAATTATTGAATTCTTAAATACATATCACCCTTATCAATATAAAAACAAATTTTAATTAATATATTTATTTGATATTTTTCTTCATTTATCATATAACTTTTTATGTTATGCTCTTTAAACAAGCTATAATATGAATAATTTAAGTGAAATTCTTATTTTAAAATTCTATTTTTAGCGACTTCTCATTCGAAATAGGGGCACATTTATCATACAATAAAAAAAAATTGAACCCGGATTTCCTAGTTAGTTAAATTTGGGGTTTAAATTTCAAGTATATCTGTTTAAAAATAATAATCAACAATAACAGAATGAAATAACATTTTGAGGTTAGAAATTACTCAACAATTGAATGAATGAATATTAGTAACAAAAAATTTGATTGCCCCCGGGGGGGGGGGGGGGGGGGGGGGCCCCCCCCCCTACCCCACGCGGGGGGGGGGGGCCCCGGGGCGGTGATATTATTTTTTTTACTTTTTTGGTACAAGAGGGGGTAAAAAAAAAAACCCCTACCCACAATTTTTATAAAACTCCCGACAGGGTCAGAGACAGACTCAGATGGGGTAGGGGGGGGGAGAGGGGGGGGGGGGGGGGGGGGGGGGGGGGGGGAAGAGGGGGGAGAGTTAAAAAAAAAAAAAAAAAAAAATTTGATTGAATTTATTGTGACAGTAGGACGATTATTTGCTTTAAAAAAATTAATTAAATTTTTTTCTTCTTATTTTAATTTTAAGGTTCTTGACATTTTTTATACTTAATATTTTGATTTTTTTTTATTTAAGATCTTTGTTGACCATTTTTAAAATAATTACTCCAAAGAGATTCGTTTCTACGTTCGTTTAATTGTTGAATAATTTCTAATTTCATTTTAAAATTGGTATATTAAATATCTTTAAATTTGGGGTACTGTCATCAAAAAAAGCATTGAAAAACTTTCCTAAAAAAATTATTTTGAAAAAATCTATTATTAGATATTTTAATTAATTCAAATTATTATAAGTAAAATTGTCTTTTTCATTTATTATTTGATTGCAAGAAACAGCTGATAGATAGATATCGCTGAGAAAGGATTAAAGACATTAATTTTCCTAATAAAGTATAAAAACAAATCAACTTAAAAAAAAAAACAAAACAAACATTCACTTGAAAAAATTATCTATTTAATTTATTCTCTCAAAAGTATTTATTTACTAAAATGACAGGCAGTCGTCAACTAGTCTAGAACTTTGATAGTAAAGAATGACGATAGAATTTATTCGGAGAGGCGCTTCCTGCTGGTGCCGGGTGTTTCGTTTGCCTGGGCCAGAGGTTTTTTGCTGTATTGAGGGTCTCATCGGACCCTCGTCACTTTTGGGGCCTTAGCAGCAGGCGCTCAGAATATCCTGCCCCCAAAATAGTCCCGCCGCCGTCTGCTCTCCGGCTCCATTTATTATTTTTGTTGTTTCTTTCTAAGGAATCACGGCCAGCTAAAATAAAAAAATTAAAAAAAAAGGATAATTATCGCTGAGAATGAAGAAAATAAAAAGGGAACTAAATACAAAATATCGATTTCGAGATAACGAAAATATATGGAACTTAATGCAAGCAACATCGATTAGTTGAGGAAACCTGAAGCCCTAAAAAATGAAGAAATTTTTTAGATTAACAATATCACAAATGAAAACACCCCCTACCGTTTACGTCTTTTAATTATTTTCTTTAGCTTCTCGTGTCTGGAGTCAAGGGTTCGCTTCCCGTGCCAAGCATTAAAAAAAAAATATATTTCATTTGAATTGTCTACCAATCATTTGAAATTAATAGAGATGGGGTCTGAATGCCGAAAATACTTTAAACAAATTTAGAAAAAAAAATTATTTTCATTTCATATTTTTATTAAAAACAAAAAAAATAAAATGGAATTTGCCCTCGGCCCTTGGTGTAGTTGCTAGCGTGCTGACCTTCTATACCAAAGGTCGCGGGTTCGGATCCCAGGCAGTCCGATGATTTTATTTAAGCCATTTAGCCGCCAAATGTCTTAAATAAATATGCCTGGGCCCACTAGATATATTAATAAAATACGAGTATACGAGTAAAAAGTCTTATATGGCCTAAGTTGCGGAAATGACTGTGTGTATGTGTGTGTGTGTGTGTCTATGGGAAAAAAAATAGAATTATAGAATTATTTAAAGAATTTTATATCTGATATTTTATATACAAATTAGATCAAAATTGTTTTGTATAATATTTATCAATATTTCTTATCCAATTGATTGAAATTGTTTATGTGTGTGGAACCGAACCCACATCACCTATTTTCAAAGCATCCATTTTAAACTTAAATGGTAATTAAGCGTCTATCTTCCCCAAAACCTACAATCTTCAGACTTTCAAGTCTAACCTCAACAGGCATCTTCTTAGTTCCCGCAGTTGAGTTTCCCCTTTATGCTTCTCCTTTTGTTTTTATTTTCTTCCTGGCTGCATGTGACTATTGGTCATTATAGGTCTTCGGACCTTATGCACCCATTCCAAAAAAAAAAAAAAAAGATTAGAAATTGCAGACAATTTTGGGTTAACATTTTATGCGAACGTATTTGGCGACCACGAGTTAACCGAGCTAAGATTGTAATTCCTTTTACTCATTTTATACCCTCCTTAAAGCCAGTTTGATTTTTCTCACTGTCACATTTTCCTTTTATTATGCCTACCCCCGAAATATGGGATAATGAATAGTTAGGAAAGACAAATCGGTTATCTATCATCATACTATAATATAAAGCGCTAGCTGGTGACTTCCTGTCCCTGTGTGTATGTGTCTATATCAGGGCTCTGATTGGCTAGAATTACAGAAAATGGAGCGAGAGAGGGAAATTTAAAATTTAAGTGAGAGAGGAAAATTTGAAACCTTAAAATTTTGCAATTGCTCGCCCAAATTTTTAAACAGTGAGCAAGAATAAATATTATGCATTTGGTCCAAGGGACGTAGGCTTCGGCGGGCTTTACCACTGGTGCATACCTGGTATATTTATTAAAATTAAACTAGCCACAAAAATAATAGTATTTTTTATTTTTTTTAACTAATTTTATTAAGTAAGCTCTTTCCCTCTGTTTTTGCTTAGAGATCAGAGTTTGAATAACTAATTTAAAAATTGAAAATTTCATTTATATTTATATTTTTAATTAAATTCCATTTTTTTTTAGAATTAAAAATTTTTATAATAGAATAATGTTATTTTGTTAATTATACAAAAACTTTTCCAACCTTCAATTTGTCAAAATTCCTTTTAATGGTATATGTAGTTTTCAATATATGGAAAACAAGTTATTTTTAGTATAAATATTAATAACATTTTTCTTTCAAAAGGGTTACGTTTCGGTGACAACACTAAAGATGAATAAATTAAAATTACGAAACGTCATGTTTTGAATTTGTAAAATAAATACGGATTTAGATGGAATATTTAACTGCGATTATTATTATTTTCCATAGCTATAGATAGCAGAAGGTCAGTTCCACTTACGACCCTCGGCTGATAAGAGGGTCTGCTGGCTATGCGTCATGACTGACTATGGGTCTCGATCCCCTAGCTTAGTCACATACACATATACACTCAACCCATACATACGGTCTACTCACCCCTCTTCAGGGGAGTACAATTATCCCCCTTTTTTTTGTATTTACAACCACCCCCTCTTGGAATATAATCTTTGTTTTGAAAAATGGCGAGGACTAGACATCTAAAGTTACTGAGTATATCATTAATAAAATAATGGACCAGCCACTTCCCACGATTTTTGGTACCAATCAAATTATTCATTGAATTTGCTTCAAAATTGATCTTTTATAAAATTTTCCGTTTGTTTTTTTTTATAATAAATTTCATTTTTTTTTAAGGTCTTTTTTGGCCATTTTTGAGGCCGTTTTGAATCCGACCTTATTTATTTCAAAATGATTGGCCATCAATAATTTAATAGAAATAAATTTTTACCGCTTGAGACGGTAATGTGACCATTAAAACAAACAAATAATTTACCTCTATGCTACGGGTCAGGGGATTTGCAGACCTATCCTGAGTTATTTTTATTTTCTTTTATTATTATTAGCCATTGGGGCTTTCTAATCTTTTATCTATAAGTAAAGAGTAACCAAAGTTATAGTGGGGGGGGGGACGGCAAAAATCATAACATAGGTTCAATGAAATCAGATCAATTTTCTCTAAAATATAATTTGTTAATTTTAATTATTCTAAACTCACAATTAAAAAAATTCTCTCATGATTTACATCCCTGAGTCTGAAATTCGAATCTATTTTCTTTATAAATTTAAAAAAAATCAAACCAAATAAAATATAGAAGATAGGACAAGCTCATTACTCCAGTGCTTTAGTTCAAGTGGTCGGGCAGACAGCCTTGTCTTTGCTACAGGAGAATTCTTTGCCCTCCCCTTTTTTTTATGTTTATGAATCCCCCCTCCCCCTCCCTCTCTTCTCTCCCCCTCCCTTTTTCGCTTTTCATCTGTCTCAATATAATGACCGGCGGCTATTTCTCCTCTAAACGAAAGCAAATTAAGATTAATTTCATTATTATATATAAAACAATATCTTCTTAAAATTAATACATTTTTTTTTGTTCTCTCGCTAGGTATGAAACAAATACTTGAAAAAATCTCTTTAAAAATATTGATTGTCTTCTTACGAAAATTTTGTTGAAAATATTTTTAATTTCAACAGGTTATTTATTTTACCATGGGTTATGACAAGTACTTTCTTACTTTTTTTTTTTTGTTAGACCTAATTAATTGTTTGCTCAGCTGATTTAAATAAATTTTATTTGTCTTATTTATTAAGACCCTTTGATCATGAAACTAGGGATATTTTTTTCTTTCGGAAAATACATCTGACATTTAAATAATATTTAATAAATAACTCATTATGAAAACAACATCGTTGAACGGGAATAATTTTTTACAAATAGAGACTAATCAATAAGTTTCTTCATTCTTGGTCAAATAGCCACCTCTTGGTTAAGCCTTCTAATGAAAAAATCTCTTCAGGGAACTTACTATAAAATTTGACTTCTTTTAATAATATCCCAAGTCGCTTAAACAAGAGAAACCGCCAAATCATTCCTAATTTTCTTGAAGAGTTAGTTTATGTTTATTAAAGCTTTTGTGGTTTGTATCACTATTATTATGGGAGTTTTTAATTATAGACCACATTTTTGTATTAATTATTTATTAAAAATTTAACTACCCTACAACGTTTCGACTGCTTTTTTTGCAGTCGTTTTCAAATTCTGTGCACTTGCACCGACTCAAGTGAACTAACCTTTAAGGGACAGCTAGGTGAAGTTGTACAGTATTTGAAAACGACTACAGTTGCTAATGAATATATTTACTAAAAAAGTAATCCACTATTTTTTTTTTTTTAATTTCATTAATGTCTTTTTCGGCAACGAAGGCCATTTAGAACTGTCTCTATTTATTTCAATTGGATTCCAATTGAAATAAATTGTCGCATGCGATCCATTGGTACAAAAGGCCAGCATGCTAACCACTACACCAAGGCCCGAGGGCTAACCCACTATTTCTATTTAAATATTTTTTTTTTTTTACTGGAGCTAAACATTAAAAAAAAATGTTTGATAATAGTAAATTTTTCATCAGTAAATATTTGTGAAAATTTAAAGATCCGCGTCGATTATATTTCCTTAGAAATATTTTTGAAAAATGACATAAAGAGAAAGAGAATTCAAAAGCGGGCTAACGCTCTACCTTGGTGAGGTAGCCTGATTGTTGGTTGTCTGTGTGCAGAGGGCTTTGGTTGAAGGCTGAAGGCTGAGGGAGAGAACTGAGGGCCGAAGGGCTGAAGCAACCAACCCTCGTAGCTAACCAACTACGAGGGGAGCCTCCCAGGGCTAAAAATACAACGGAGGGTGCGTCGCTCGCCCCATTCCTCTCTCTCTCTCTCTCTCTTCTCTCTCTTCATTCACTATTAGACCCGAATTTAAAAGATCGGAAATATGGCACTCGCATCCAACTCATTTATTTAGTTTTTATCATATTTATTCTTAAAATCAATAACAATCTTCTCTCCTGAGTTTTTTTTTTTTTTTTTTTTGCTTTTTTTACTTCCTGTTTTATTAAAGCTACTTTGTCTTTAATCAAAAAAAAAGTCAGGGAAAAAAACCGGTTTCATATCCTGACAAGGGGAATAGAAAAAAAATTTTATAAAATGTTCAAAAAATTGTTATCTTCCTTTTTAATAATACAATTAATTCTGTTTAGAAAAAAAAAATTAATTAAACTAGATTTTAAATATTCAAATTTTTTGTTAGTTATTTTTTGCTTTTATTTAAAAGAGCAATCTTTAATTGTTATAAAAGACCGGGAGATTAAAATTTAACATCCTAAATTGATTGTTAAAATATAAAGTAATAACACTAGCTTTAAAAAATACTATTTTCTAAACCAAGTTTTAACAGCGACGTTAACATGTTGCTTTTATCTCAAAACTGTCAAAATCATAACCTTACTTTTTTTTTTAACATTCACACTTTTTCTCATTCACACTCACACACACATTCACACTGTCTTTTCGGCAACTCAGGCCATATATCACTTACGATAACCGTTATTGATTTAATATACATATATGGGGTCCAGGCATTCTTATTTAAGCCATTTGGTATCCAATTGGCTTAAATAAAATAATCGGACTGCCTGGGGTCCGAACCCGTGACGTTTGGTATACGAGTTTAGCACGCTAACCTCTACACCTCTCACCTCAGAGCTACTTTTTGGTTAAAAACGCCATTTTGATGCATTAAATACGGCGTTAAAATATTAAAGTCATGACATCAATTTCTAACACTTTTGACTAAATGTTAATGCTTTGGTGTTAATGTTTTTGCTTTCAGAATAGCAATTTGAGGCAAGGAGGTTAAAAGTTAACATTTTTGCTTAGAGGGTTATTGGGTGCTATATTTCTAAAGTGAAAAAATATCTTCTCTTCTGGAGGAGTGTTTTTGATTTACGATTTTCAATTCACTTGCTTTAAATTCGTTAATAATCTACATAAATATATCTGAAAATAAATAAATCATGATAATCCGTCGATCGTTAATTTTTCAAATCAAAAGTGAGAAAATTTTTACTGATAATCTTTTAATTAGTAAATACAATAAAATTAAGCCAACTTTATTTTCGATTGATTTGAATATTTTACTATTAGTAAATAAATACATGTTATTTAATTAATTTTTGAAAAATCGATTCTCTTTCCCTCTTCCGTTACATTTTGCTCTCTCCCCTTGGTCAATTCAACTTTTATTATTTCTCTATTTATTAATGATATTATTTGATATCCCTAGAGAGTTGATCGTTTTGGGATTCACCCCAAGTGTGTGAACCAATGAGGAATTAAGTGAAAATCATATTAGAATGAAATAGAAACCTATTTATTTTGGGTACATCATCATGACCTCTTAATTTATCAAAACTTTAAAAACAATTATTTACTTTTTTTATTTATTTGCAAGTAATAATATTACACTGTATACTAACTTAGAAATTTCTTCTTCTCTTTCTTTTAATTAATTATTTTAAACGGGCAGAGATTTCAATATCATAATAAAAGAAAGTTAAAGGACTTTAAAAAATTTCCATGCTGTCAGATGATATAAGTTTATTAAAAAAAAATTATATAAGACCTACTATACATTGTATATGCAGGAAGGCTGGGGATATAAATGAATAAAATAATCAGCTAACTCACTTTTTTGAAATTTTTTTTTTCTATATCAATTTATTAAAAACCGATATAAGAAAAAATAGGGAGATTTTATTCAAGGTATATTTTGAAAGTACAGTATATATTTGATACCGGTACTTAAATAAAATTTTCACCATTTGCTTTTGATGATCTTTTTGAATCGAATCTATTTCATATTTACAGAGGAAAATCTGAAAAATAGAGTGGAGAATAAATAGTGTAACAAATTTGACTAAACCACTCTCAATCATGATAGAAAAAAAAAACTCAACTTCGTGGAGTTTTCAACTGACAAGGGCGGTAAAGGGGGTAATTCCCCCCCCCCCCCCTCCCCCACATCCGAGATTTATGAAATTTATTTTTTTCGGAATAAAATTTTATTTTTAATGTAAAATTTTAAAAATTAATACTTAAAAATTTGTTGCTCAGGGGCCCACATCTTGTGGGTACGTGGATGGCGACCACGAGCTGCCCGAGCTAGGACTGGCAGTCCATGGCATGTCTGTCTCTTACTTCCTCCCTTCAACAGTCGTCAGACCGTGCGACGGCCCGGCCTGTCCTATTTCTTCCGGTCGTAAAAATAGACAGGGTTGGAGGAAAGAGTCAAGTCTGCCGAATACTTAAAAATTTGATTTGTTTATATATTCTGGTAAACAAGCACCTTTAAATTACAGAAAGTAAGAAAAAATTGTGTGCAGGGCGACCAGTCCCACCAGATTACCCCCCCCCCCCCCCCGAGTAACTCGTCTGGATCCGCTTTTGTCACCTCACCGATCTACTTGAAACTTTGTGCTTTTAAAGGAATTTAAAAATATGAAATTAATATTGTAATTTTTTATTTGAACGCCTTATTTTATCAAAATAATTAACTTATTTTATTAGAAAAAAAAATTTAGAATTATTAGAAAAAAAAATTTTTGGCTGCTATGTCTTGGATTTTTTTTGACTCCTCAAGGAAAAAAAAATAAAAAATAAGAATCAGAGATTTTATCCTTTATATAAATGTCTCTAATTTTGGACTGACAAAAATAACATCATGTATTTTTAAACATCTAAGAAATAATTCTCAAATTTTTTGTTTAAGTTTCAAATAAAGAAAATAGTAGTGCTGTAATTCAAAAATTTTTAGGCTTATAAAGTGAGATATAAAGAAAATGAGTGTTCTCCTGATTAAAATTTTTTTTTTTTTTTAATTAAAGCAAACGCCAATGAGTGAGAATAATTAAAATTCCTAATTTTCCTAAGAATGAACTAAAAGAAAACTATTTTTTTTTTTTTTTTAGAGATGTTCAGCTAAAAATTTTCATTTAAAGATTGAAAACTCTGGATTCAGGAGAAATTTACTTCCTCACCCAAGAATCGAACTCAGATTATTTGAATTTGTGTTTGATTGTTCTAATCATTGAACTAATGTTTTTTTTTTTTATTTATTAAAATAATCGATATATATTTTTTCTGAATCCTCTAAATTATTAAAAATCACGAGATATTGATTAATTCACTGACGAAGAGAAAAATAAATTTCCAAAACATGTTTTTTAAAATATAATTTTCTAAATAAATGTTGATTTAAAAAAAAAAAATTAAATTTTCTGATTTCTTTTCACTAAGATAAGAGCGTAAAATTATCAGGTCTTTTTTAATTAATCGTAGATAATTTTAATCTTTCTTCTTGAGATAAGTAAGCAAACGGTAGAGATAGAATAGTGACATTTTCTTTTGCGCACCTGTTAACTGGTTCGGGCACGAGGGGCTCATCGGACCTCGCAGGTAGATCGGTTAGTGCTGCCATCCTAAAAACATAGGCCAGGTGCTACAATTATTACTTGCTTGCTTGCTGCCCTTTGACCACACAATCAATTTATCGACTCACTTGATTTTTTTTTTTTAATTAAATTTTTTTTTTAAGATCAATTAAAATTTATTTATTTGTTACTTTAGAAATCAGAATTTAAAATGATTTGTACTTAATTTTTTTAAATCACTTTTTGTATTTCGGTGAAACTTCCCCCCTCAAAAATTACTAATTCACACATTAAAAAAAAAAAACTTACCCTATATTTCTAAATAAATTATAAATTAAACCAATAGTCGATTTTATGATCCCCCCTATCCGATTTATTTTTATTTATTTTCATATACATGTAAAAAAACAAACGTTAATGTGTTAACAATTTATATTAATGTTTATCTCTTTGTATTTCCCACTAAAATTTTTTTTTTATCTTTATCAAGTCTTTCCAATTCTTGCTAATCATTATACTTATTTGAAGTTCTAGTTGACGAACATTAGCAATAAAAATGGCAAATTTCTTCTTTTGCTTTATTGCATTTTCAATCAGGGCCAGATTTAGAATTGATGAGGTCCTAAACTATTTTAAATATTAATTTTTTTTATGTGGGTGACAAATATGATGACATTTCCCCAGGAAATAGCTAAATTCGACGCTACTATCTACAAAATAACACCAAATCGATTAAATTTAAAAGATATAATTGGATTCATTTAGTTTGTAGATTGTCTCAAAAATGTATATTAATATATTCTGAATTTAAAAAAAGCACTAGTGAACTCTTAAATTAGTAGTATTGTCATGCATTGAATAGGGGATTTCCCGAGTGAGATGATGATTTCAAAAAAATTTGACAGATTTCGGAAATATTCTGGCCCCAGCCGGAAAAAATAAAATTGTTAATTGGAAAAAAAATAAATGATATTTTACTGGTTTATTTATTTTTTATAGGGAAATTTAAGTTTTCTCGGCATCTGAGGCTTGATAGTAAATTTCTAATTTTCTGAAAAGTTTATTTTAAAAAAATACAAAAGTTTTTTTTTTTTATTTTCGTTTTTAAGATCATTACGGCATCTCTAGACCTTGTCCCTATTTTTTTCAATTTATTGGTAGCTAATTCAATTGAAATAAATTTTTTTCGGGATTCGAATCCCTGACCCCTAGCACAATAGGCAGGTACTCTTCCACTATGTTACGGTCCTGGGGCAAAATCTAAAAAAATAATTGCTGATAAACATTTTATTTGTTGTGAATTTTCTAGCCTCAAAAGGATCTTATTTTTTTGTTGCTTGCTATCTTTTAGTATCGGTATTTTTTGATCTAAAAAATAAAAAATACCATAAGAAATATAAAATTTTCCCTTTAAAAGAAATTGGTTGATGACAGCTCTCTCGTCTTCATATGTAAATATCCTTCCTAATTCACTTCTTTTCCTTATAAATAATTTAATTTTGGACTGAACCAGTGATTGGTTTTTTTTCACACACCGCCCGGTCCGGGCATATTTTTCGATTAAAAATCCGGTGTGACTGGTCGCACAACACACGACTTTCTCTTACCTTTGTTAAGAGTTATATATTAAGTTAATTGTTATATATTTGAGGTCCAGACATTCTTATTTAAGCCATTTGGTATCCAAATCATCGATATCGAATTTTTGAATTGAATCCAATACTTTTTCTTTATATATTAACATATATAGGTAAGAGAAAGTAAAAAATGCGATTTTGTCAATTTTAATCACAAACGTAATTTTATTATTACTAAACAAGCTAGATAAAATATTCCATTAAAATAATAAAACTTTAATTCATACCTTTTTCATATTTGATTACGTTTTATAAAATTTAACACTTAACAAAATTTCATCTTTCGGATTGAATATATTTTTTTATTTTTTTTAAATAATTTTTTTTTCCTTATTGTAAAGAAATGGGTTAAGCTGATAATAATGACAGGGTGTCTTAAAAATTCTTTCCTCTCTGTTAATAATAATAATAATATTTATTTTTTATTCTTCTTAATAATCCTGATTGTGCTGAAGTCAAGTCTCCTGGTTTCGAATTTAGAAAATGGCTCTTTGCTGGTTGGTTCCCTTCACTTTCTCTCGGCTCTCTGCATATGTGTGTTGGCGATTTCTACATCAGCCGCTCGCTCTCTCCCCACTCGCCTGCCTGCCTGCCTGCCTTTTTTTCTTTATTTCTTCTTTTTCCTTTTTTTTTTTTTAATCGACTGCGCACAATCAAACAGACAACTTCAGATTTTCTTTTTTCTCACCCTCTCTCTCTTACTCTTATTTTCCCAACATATACTTAAAAATTAATATATATACGGAATCCAAGTATGCTCTTCCTATTAATAATTAACACCAAATTGAAAAAAATATTTTTATTTTTTACTTTCTCTTACCCTATATATGAAATATATAGAGAGAAAGTATTGAGATCATGTCAAAAATTCGATATCGAGATTTTGATGGATATACACTTTTTGAGATCCCCTGAGTCCAAAAAAGTGTGTGCCATAAATTGGTCTGTCTGTCTGTGTGTGATATTTTAAGCATGAAGGAATTGAGCTACCGGATTGAAATTTTATATTTAAGTTCCCGGACACTCAAAGTAAGCTTTTGAACAAAATCGGCCAAAAAGTACTAGTACTTTACTGATGCACTTTTTCAGTTTTTACTTTCTAGTATTGAATATAAAGAGATTATTAATGGCTTTGTGGATCAGTTATATTATACTTGACTAATTTTCGTCTGTCTTTATCGTGTTAAGTACGTATTTTGGAATGCAATTTTATATTTAACAATACAATCATTCTTATTTTAATTTCTTTGATTAAATTTTTTACCCTAGATTTTTTCTTCCATTCAAAATACATAAAATTTCTATACTCTTTGAGATATAAGTGAATGGTCCTTATATAGCTACCTTCACTTCATTAGTCATGTCTGACAGATGTTGACACTTTGTGATTCCTCTGTGAAGTAATTCTCATGTTATCTTACAGACGTCAGATTTTAATATTTACAATGTGTAGAAAATTTACTGTAACAGGTTGTAGACTATTATTATATTATTATTAGGGGTCAGCAAACTTCTTTTTTATTTTATTATTTATGATTCTTGTATATTTATAATAATATTGCAAGAAAGAAGACATCGCGTAAAAATTTTATTTTTTCCCTTCCCATATTTTAACTTGATGTCAACAATACCCACTAGGGTGCACGGAAGTTGTCTCTTTACCTTGTTGCTTTATTGTTTCGTCCTTTATTTGGAAGTCTAACGTACGGTGCTGCTAATCGTTCCAAGTAAGAATAGTGAAATCCATTAGCAAAACTTGCAAACGAATTTCCTTAATAAATAAGCACTGGCTTAACTTATTATAACCGGCCCCTCTTCATCCGCAAATATTGTCTAGGTTTCCTTAATAATATATTTTTTAACTTTATTTTTAAAGAGCTCGTTCGTACTTTTCCCCCTCTCCTTCGAATAGCAGGAGCGTGGCGATAATTGTGACGTCATTGAGAGATTAGGAAAGAGAATTAACTAGACAAAGAATATCAGAAACTACACTATTCCTGATAAAATAAAGATTTTGAATATTTTTCAAATTATAAATCAAAAATTTTTTTTAATTAAATTTATTAGACCTTTTAATTCTTTAAATATTCGAAAAAATAATGACATCTTTCTTTGTTATTCTTCTTCCTTTCAATGGCGGATCCAGAAGAGTTCCCCGGTGGGGAGGGGGGAGTAATCTGGTGTAACTGGTCGCACATCACACAATTTTTTCTTAATCTAATATCTGATTCAATAATTAAAAAAAAAAAAAAAAAAAAAAAAAAAAACTAGACATCGGTAAACACTCTTTGCTTTTGCTGATTTTCGAGCCTCAGGAGAGTTAGTAAATATAAAATTTCACCTCATTTCCTTCATTTTGAGCACACAGACTAACAGACTATTTTGCAGATTCCATTTTTTTTTAGATTCACCCCGGGGTGGACCCGAAAACGTATTTCCATCGATCGAATCTTTGACATGAATGCAATACTTTCTCTCTATATTATCTATTAACATATATATAGGTAAAAGAAAGTAAAAAATAAATAGAATGGAGAGAGATAGTCATAAAATTCTGTTGGCCTATCGCCCGGATTATCTAAAACCCCCGCCACCGGAAAAACTTTCTGTCTACACCCCTGACCACCACTACTCATGGACGAGGAAGAAAAAAAATTATTAATAGGGTAATTTTTTCTTTTATTATTACTAATTCCATCGAATCTTTAATGTGATTCCATTCTTTGCATTAATAATTATTCTATTTATTATTCAAAGACAAAGTGAAATATTCTCTCTGATCATTTTAGAAAAATTTTTAAAAAAGCGTAATGATATTGTCCTTATTAAAGATATTCTATTGGTAAATTTATATAATGAATGATGTATCTATATATTTTTTCCTCAATTAGTTTGTAGTATCTTGACCGGGCTTTGAAGCCCGACCATATTGATTACTCCTTCCTCCCACTCCCGGTCAATGACTAGCGGCCAACTCTAACTCTCATATTAGATTTGTCGTTGTTTTCGTTTTTATTTATTTATAATTTTATAAATGACTTCAAATGTGTTATTTCCATTTAAAGACTTAACGCAATTGACTTATAAAAATTATCGCGATTCGTGTTGAACAAGACAACAAGAAAAGACATCCAAAAGCGGCAAAAGAGAAGCACTGCTTTTTGCACTCCCTCCTCTCTCTCTCTTTCCATATCTCTCCTTTTGGAGTGCGTGAGTGCATTCGAGTTTTTAATTGGAATTCTTATGACAACCAGTCCGATTCAAAATAAACATCGCGTTAGCCTACATTTGTTTTTAAAACAAAGGGTGAGAAAAACAAAAAAAAAAATCTATTATTACCCGTTGCAAAAGAATCTGAACACACCTCCTTGTATATTCTAAAGACCATGTAAGGAAACGATTGTCATAAAAATATCTTTTGTCAACATGTTAGATTTTATAAAGGAGTTTATACTCTTTTATAAAATCTCTATTCAAATTCATTAGTGAGAATTTTTCGGTGCTATTGATAAATGTATAGCTAGCCCTCGGGCCTTGGTGTAGTGCTAGCGTGTTGGCCTTCTACGTATACCAAGGGTGACCCGGGGGGTCTGGTTCCTCAGGGTCATCTATCCAATATTCCTCCGTGCTTGGCATTGCTTCACTCTAACGATCTCGGTAGCTGTTGCTCTTCTGTTGCCAGGCTACGCGCCCCCCTAAAAATAAAAAAACTATAAATATTTGAGGTTAAAATTTTCAAAATATTTACATTTATTTATTTACTCAATAAAAAATATGAAATGGACAAGGGAATAAGAAAATTAAAAAAAAAAATTGATTTGTTTTGTAAAATATGTATAAAAAATATACTTATATAAAAACTCTTTTTTTAAAAAAGAACAAATTAAAATGATATCACTGTTATTAATTTTGTTTTATATATATATAAGTTTACTTATTTCTACGGTTCTAAATTAAAAGAAAATTACGGTATGAACTGATTCTAGGAGAATTGATAAAAAATTAGAATTGTTTGGCCATTTTAAAAGGAAAATTATTGGTAAATATAATAAATATTACTTAAATTTGTTTTAAGTAATCAAATAAATGTTTTATTGAAATTTTACAATTCCCATGTGTTATATTTTTTGTTGAGGTTAAATTTAATGTTTATATCAAAATATTTATTTTTTTTTATATTAAAAAAAATTTATTGTTAAAAAATAAAATAAATTTCCATAAACCCTTTATTTTGAAATATATTATAAAAAATTTAAGAAAATTGAAAAAATTCATATATTTTCTTAATTCTTTTTATATTTGATTAAATGGTTTTTCAAATTTTCATTACAATAAAATAACAGTAATAAATTTTATGTTTATATAAACTGGAATTATTTTTTTTGGAAAGAGTTTAAATAAAATTTAAAAAAAAAGCCAAACTTTTTGGATATTAAAAAGTATTAATGTTAAATTATTAAATGATTCCGATTGTTGTGTATTGTTGCGTGGCGTGCTTGGAGTATAGAACGAGAATGTATAAACTTTCGACCGTGACTATACACAAAAAGCTTTCGCCTGGTTCTCTGGTCTCGGGTTGGAATGCGTGTAGCGGAGGCGCTTGTAGAGTTGCCTCCTCCTGCAAGGCCAGCAGCCATGCCAGGTGAGCTGTTGGGACCCTGGGGGCTCCAGGGGGGGACAGGTCCCTCGGCCCAAGGTTAGGTGCCACGTTGGCTTCACCACTCACTCGGCCTCACCTCAACTCACCCGCTCTCTTCGCAAAACAAAAAGAAATCTTCCATCCACAAACAACCAACCACCAAAACCATCTTAGCTTTTGGCAACCTAACAGCGAACGCACCAGGGCAACCCTTTCAGGCTTTCAGGCCGTGCCACTTACCTAGTTTGGTGGTCCGCCGATCGCTGACTTTCTCCTCCTCCTCAGCATCCAAGACTTCCGTTTCCCTCGATACCTGATTAAGACTAAAGCCAACAACTACGACAACAATAACCCTTTAAAAACAAAAGGAATGTTGAAAAAAAGCCATGACGCGAAGGGAACATGATTCATCCAGGTTGCCGGGTTCGGGGTTCACCTGCTGGTGCCGTTGGCCCGGCGATCCTCACCTGCGCTCTTTGAATAAATAGACGCCTGCTGGATAGGCAAGTGGCGTCTAATTTAATTCCTCCACTTCTTTTTGAAATAGTCTTTTTATAAGTCACTTTAAGACAAAGAATATATAAAAATAATTTTCTTGATATTTTTTTTTAAATAAAACATTAATTTTCCGACACAGCAAATTAAATATTTACATATTGAAAAATTATTTATAAATAAAAACACACTTGGTTTTTTATTTAACCCTTTCTCTTTTTGTATTATAAATTTAATTCTTTGCGACGTCAAAAAATATAGCCTCAACCTTATCATTGCAACATCTTTTTTTGTTATCAGTAATCTTATCAGTTAAGGCTCAAGAAATGTTCTTTTCTAACGCGGTTCATTTGTCTGTTGCAGAATCCAGGTGCAATGATGGGCGTGCAGCCGAGTGGAGGCGTTCAGCACGGAAAGCGTAAATTGGAAGGAGACGAAGCTGCAGCGGCTCTCGCTGCCAGTAAGCTAGCTCGATGTGGCCCAGATCCCGACGACGAGCTCGATGACGATTACGACGAGGATGAGGATGATGATGAGGACGACGATGATAAGGCAGGTCGTTACTTGCCCGCTGGTCGCGCCTTCCAATGTGCTCGATACCCGCAATCTCCAGGTTCTTCGGCAACAACCTACTTCGAGCCTTATGCTGCCTATCGGACGGGACCTCCTCCGCCGCCTCCTCCGCCTCCACCGCCTCCGCCTACCTCGCAAACGTCGCACCGATACTGGGCTGAGGCCGATTACTATAGTGACTCTTCTTCCTCGTCTCAGCAGACGATTCGTTGTGATGAAAATGGCAAGTCGTACCTCGACCTGGGTAGCTCTAGTGCGCGGTATACTCCCCCGCAACTTCCGCCGCCCCCAATTAGCCAAGGACTTAGTGAAGGCAAGTGCTGCGACGGTAGTCGGACAAGTTGGTGTCGCCAAGGGTGCTATCGGCAAAGGCGACTTGCCGTTTTAAATATTTCTATGTGTAAATTAGGACGTTATCGCCAATATCCTGACCCAAGTTTACATCGTTCGGTGTTAATTTGCAATACTCTTAGGTACATCGAGCGGGAAATGGAACAGGAAGGTTTCTTCTGCCATGGTGGATCTCCGCCAACACCAGCGGCGGCGGCGACGGCACCTGTTGTGCCCATCGCCGCCGCCGCTCCAGCACCTCCGCCTATGCATGCCGTGGCTTCGACAACAGCCTCCGAACCTGAACACGGCTATGCTTATACGGCACCTGTACACCAATATCCCACCTACGAGCACAGTTTGCGAGAGCTAACGCAGTCGGGCCGAGCTACACCATTCCCGACTACAACAGCAACCGCAATGGCTGTCTCGCCGTCCACCGATACCGACTCAGGGATGGGTGACGACGAAGCCGCACGGGGTATCAACTGGGGTTCCGTGCTCAGCCTCTCTTCCCAGTCCGATCTCGATCCCCTTAATAATAACGAACTTTTGGGTGAAGTGGATTTGGCGCATGAACTCGATGACTTATTACCATCGTGGAAACTAGCGCCAATGAGTGCAGACGATCTTCTTAAGACATCAGCATCAACACCATCAACAACAACAAATGAGAACAATGGTGAAGTGGACAATTTAATGCATGTATTAGTGGGAACATAGCCCAGATTGGCCTCAACTCCCATTCCCAACCCCATTCCCGTTCCGAGCCTTCAATTCACCTCCTATCAACCTCATCCAGTGACTTATTCATCACAAAGAGCCCAAAATTATTTCATTGGCAATTTCTAAAAACAGTATTTTGTTGATCCAAACAAGACTGCTCAACGATTGCTCAAAGATAGAAACGATTAAGATGACGCTCTAGAGAATGTAGTCGCTTCTTTTTGCTTCTTCATCATCCAATCTCTCTTTCCTTTCTAGTGTAATTATTTCTCACTCAATGTATAAGCAGCATTTCTCAAATTGTAAAAAATATATATATATATATTTTTGGAAATGAACTAAAAAATAATTAAAAGTATAATGTTGGTAGGCTTTAAAAAAAGCTCTATAAACTAAAAAAAAGAAAAAAGTTAATAAAAATTAAAAAAAAAAAATTTGAATAAAAAATGAAAAAATGTCCATTTATTTTGTATATTATGCAAGAAGTCCTGATTACTATTGAGGAAATATTGATCTCATTTATTATAAATATTTTTCATTTTGTCTAAATACTTTTCTTACTATAATAGAATTTTTTTAGAAACGAGAAGGATATAGAGAGATCAAATTAGCTTTCTCTATATCCTTCTCCTTACTTTTTCTTTGAGAAATATCATCAGAACTGTTTATAAATGAATTAATAAAATAAAATTGTCATTTTTATTATATTTGATTACTAAAATTTTAAATGGGCATTATATATTAACGGAGTTTTTTATTTATAAACAGTTCTTTTTTTTTTATTTTTATTTATAACACAGAAATATTAAAGACTGTCTCTGAGAATATTTTATACAAAATCTATTAGTGATAATGTCTATTGTTATGTACATATTGTTACTAATAGAAATATTTCAGAAACGTAATAATAATACTCTGAATTTTATTTTGAAACCTCATAATCAGGGCAATACTGCGACCACGGCCTCTCGGGGGCGTTTTTTTACTTGAACCCTCCGGAAAATATGTAAATAAAAAAATATATATATATTCTGGTTTTAGGTAACCGAGATTTGTAATTATGATTTTGTTATTGCTCAGTTACCTGTTTACCTATTGTAAATAGAAATAAAAAAAAATATTGTAAAATATATTTAAATAAATGAAGATATATATTTTTTTTTAAAATATATATCTTCTAAATTTCTTTATATTTTTTTTATTTTGATGGTGAATGGGTGCAAGTCTAGTCGGCGTCGACAGAGGCCAAGAAATAATGAGAATTTATTCAACGACAAACAAAAAAAAAAAAAACAGCTCAGAATGAAAAAAAAAATGTGAAGTGCTGATTTATTGTAGCTCAGGATACCATTATGATTTTTCAAAGCTCTCAATTGTTTTTAATTCGTCTTTCATTTTGATTTTATGGAAAATGAATAAAAACATTGATACGGTGCTGTGATATACATGTATATTTTCTGTTGGTTATTATTATGATTTTTTTTTTTAAATAGTTAGGAAAAAAATTATATTTAACTCAAGTGATGATATTGCAATAATATAATATTAAAAGAAAAAAATTATATAAATATATATTAGTGTATCTTTAAAGGGCATTAGTGCTCTTTATTCTGGAAAAGTACTCTTGTTATATTTATCAAAAAAATAAATATAATTATATATATTCAGGGCAAAATTTGATATAATAATTGATTTTGAAAAATTGGATTTTTTATCCAAATCTGACATATCCTCACCGCCAGGGGTTTACAATTCACTTGTTATTTGGACACCAACGTTATTTCTTATTTTTCATCAAATATAGCCCTGAATAAAAAAATAAAAAATCTCACTTGATTAAAAAAAAAAAAGAGGGTTTGTTCGAATTGATCGGTGTACAATCAAATTTACAACCGAAGAATATTTTAAAAGCAAGCGTTTTTTATATACTAATACTTATGTATATATATAACAAATTTTTTTTCGGCAGCAATAAGAGAAAAAAAAATAAAATGAATCCCATTTAATGGTATCCTGGTACATGCCAAGCCAATGTCGTCATTTAACATTTTTATCTAAGGTTGTGCTCTAAATGTCTTATTTTTTTTACTTAAAGGAAAAAAAATTCGAACGAAAAAACCCCAGAGAATTTTAAAAAGCCAGAGAAAGAAAGAAAAATATTGATATTGTTGGATTATTATTTATTAAAATAATTAAAAAAAAAAAAAACAAAATTTTAAAACAGAAAGAAGATTTAAGATTATGTAAAAATAAAAATGGCATTAATGTACAATATTGTTCGAATATTTTCAAAGCCAAAGAACTCTATTTGAAATTAAAGTGGCGTTGAAAATAGTAAAAGAGACTCAAATGTGCTTTATTATTAAGTTATAAGTTATTAAATAGTTATTAATAGATACGAATACGTCCTTGTACATACCAAAACAAAAAATGAGCAATAAACAATGGTTTAAAAATATAAAAAATTTTTTAAATTTCTTTTTACCATTTCAGAAAATCACGGACATTTACGGGAATTACAAGAACCACCAGAAGATTTATAACAATAAAGAAAAAATACACTTAACGCTGATAATGAAAGTTTAAATAAATACATTTATGTTTAAGCTATACGCGTCCCGGATTTGTTTTATTTTTACCGTTTATTTATGTTTACCCGTTTAAGTTATTAAAATTAAAAGAAGAAAAGTAAAATGACTTGGACAAAGATTTTAACATTGGAAAATTAGTAGACTGACCATATTGTTTTGTGACAAAAACGGGACATTGTAATGTCAAAAACGGTACAGTGTTATAAAATGAAGAGTTGAGAATTAGAAGGGGTCTATGGACAATTTTTTTCTACAACATTTACGTCTTTAAGAAAAGTAAAATCATCTAAACATGTTAATTCCACAAACAACTATTCTATAAGGACAAAACCGATACAAAAATTTATCGAATTTCAAAAAGGAGAAATTAATTTTATGGATCTTACAAGAAATAAATAAGACGCAGTTAAGCCTAAAAACGGGACAAAATTAACTTTTTTATTAAAACGACGGTACGGCCGAAAAATATTTAAAAATAAGAGAAAGTAAAAAAATAGGCTACGTATGGTCATCCTAAAAATTACTGAGATATGGTGTGAGATAAAAAAATAATACAAGTCTAAATTAATGTATTTATTCATTTAATAAAATCATTTGGAAAAATATTAAATTAAAAATAATTATAGTCACTCTGGATTTCACGACTTTTTAGATGTATATATATTTATACTTTTCCAAGCCCAAATACAAAACGAAGGATTTTAACGTGAAGCTGGAAAATCTTGATTCTACGCTCAAGGGCGGATAAAGGGGGGGGGGAAGGGGGTAATTACCCCCCCCCCCCAGATTTGAAAAAATACCTTTTTTTCGAAAAAAATTTATTTTTAATGTAAAATTTTAAAAATTAATACTTAAAAATTTGATTTGTATTTATATTCTGGCCAACAAGTACAGAATGCGCCTTTAAATTACCGAAATTAAGAAAAAATTGTGTGCTGTGCGACGAGTCACCCCCCCCCCCCCCCCCCGAGAAACACCTCTGGCTCCTCCCTTGTCTACGCTACTCAAAATAAATAAATTAAATATATTATTTAGAAAAGTTTATAAATTCTTTAAACAAATGAAAGGATTTTTTAATTTCTAGCGCGTCTAGTGACTTATTATTCGCTAGGGATTTTCTTTTATATTATGTCACCACATGTTCCCTGAGATTTAACCTTCAAAATTTGACATTTTCCATTTTTACTGTCAATTTTTTTTTAAATTCGGATGATATTTTCTTATAGAATAACAACTTCAATTAATTAAAAATGCTTGATAAACTAACAAAAATTTTTTCTTATTGGTATTTACAATACGAACTGATAACTTGTCTCTACGTTTTTGAACCATGGGAAAGAAAATTAATTAGTAAGTATTCACAAGTATCACCGTCAATAAATAATAATAAATTTGAATATTAATATATTAAAAAAATCTTTTCAGATAGTATGGTCTTTTTTATTGTAGCATTAATGTGCTATTCGTCTTATACTTATCTTCCGCATTATACATTGTCTTTGTATGATTATTTAAATAATATTAGTACTCAGGATAAATTAGATCTGAGTTACAAACATACATAGTAAATCGTATAACTAACTCTTCCCCTTTCTTAACCAAATTAATTGGGATAATTGCCTTATTTGTGAATACAATAACAATTAAGATCTGTACTTAAATATTTTATATAATCTTTGTTTAATTGTTAATAAAAAAAATTAATATTTGATGCAAAAATATTTAATCACCTTATACAAATGTTTCCTTATAAACAAAAATATTAAAAACAAATATAGATCCAATATTCTAAAGTATAGTGTAAACTGTATTTATATTTATATATTATATATACATCATACAGTATATATATAAGGATATTCAAAAGGAGAGCCGAAACGTCGAGTAAATCTCAACATCCAAAGTGAGTTAACTCGAGAAAAACATATATATATATATATGTTTCTGTGATATGTGATTTGGGCCTTCTCTTGTGGAGGTCGTGCTTCTCATAAGATTCATGAGCTGGGCTTTTCAACTTCGCCACAACACTGTGCAGATTACCACCTCACTATACTCAAAAAGCCAATCTGGATTTCACGAAAAGTATTAACTTTTTTGAATAATAGTGATGTTCTATTTTATATAAATGTAGAAAATCATTTACTCTCCCACAAACAAATGCTTAGTGATCCATGGTTTTTAGCGTTTAGATTCTGCGAAGAGGGAAAATATTGATTCTAGTTCTACTCAAAATTAATTACAAGCACCGAGTGAAATATTTAATTGACAACGAATTATCCAGGAGACCTCTCTTCTCATCATCGATATATATATGTATCAGATTTTGCTACAGGCCGGCTTACTTCTCCTTTGAATTGGATGTATAATTATTAAACTCGACTTCGAATGAAGGGTCAAAGGAAAGGTAAGAAGAAGATCCCTTTAATATTCCCTTCACTTCAACTTGGATAAAAATATTCTATACTTCTTAAACTGAGACTGCCAGTCTTATTATAAAACCCTGTTCTCCTTCTATTTATCATTGACAGAGATTTATCTAGAGTGAAAAATACTTGACTTGGTATAATATTTTTTAAGATAAAGGGTATTCTCGGGAAGTGACAAAACTTTGTCCAACCCCTCTGCTCTTCGTTACTCCGTTGAAGGGGGTTGCTATATTGGCTACATTATTGTACTGACGGCTACCGGGGGACGTTCCACAGGCTCATTCATCGGACTCAGAAGGAAGAGTTAGGAGGGAGGGTGTTAGATATTAAATTATCTTCTTAGAATAGAAAGATTTATCATTATTCTAGAAATTAACTTAAAAAAATAAAGAAATTAATTCAATTCAGGTAGAGTAGTTTTTTTTTAAATTCATTTAAGGTCATTTACACCCCGTCTCTTTTATTTCTATTGGATTAGTAGGCAAGAGACCAGGGAACAAAGAGACGAACCCTTGACCACAAGCAAAAGAACGTAGCGTAGTTATAATTAATTCTATTCTATATAATTATATATTTTTCTCCAAATTTTTTCTTTAATATAGACTAATGACAATTTTAATTTCCTACATTTAATTATAAAATATTTTATTTAAATATTAAAAATTAAATTCAACAAGTAATTGAACCACCTTTAAATTAAAAGTTTTTGAATTGGGCGGTCGATGAGATTAATCTTCTTTTAATATTATTTAAATAGTAAAATAAATTAATATTTAATATTTATTTACAATTTATAGAAACTTTTTGATTTTTTTTTTTTTTTTTGTGTTTTTCATCAAGTAATTGAACCAACTTTTTTATGAGAACTCGCCTGCTCGCCTCTGACAGCCTCTGACTTGCTGCCATCACATGCTTGTTATTTGTCAAGAGCATTTTTCAATTATCTCAATATTAAAAGGTATTTATTATTTATTTTGCATTTCTTTCATTTTTTTGTGCTACTAATTTAATTTGTAAATTAAAATTCATATCAAGTTGCCACTAAAAATATAGAAATTATCGTTTAATGTCATTTGCTCTTCATAGGTTATATTTCTATTTTATTTTCAATTTTATTTCATATTTTTGCCTTTTTAAAACTATTTCTAATTTTATTAACACTTTAAAAATGCTTTAAGTGATTGATTAAATAATAAATTTAAATCGGTTATTATTATTCAACATTATTTGTAAAATAATTGCATGCCTTCTCTTGGTTGGATTATAAAAATTTATCATTTTTTTTTTTAAATTATTTATTTTAAAATTGAACTTTGAATTTAAGATTCACCCTCTTCGTAGATTGCATGACTTTGGTTTTTTAATTTTTACCTTCTCTTGATTTCTCTACTATTTTAATTAGTAAATTAAAATTCATATCAAGTTGCTACTAAATATATATACCGGTATAGATCGGTATCATTGAATGTAATTTATACTAAGCTTATGATTCTATTTTATTTTTAATTTAATTTCATATTTTAATCGTTTATTACTTTCAACATTATTTGTAAAATAATTGCATGCCTTACTCTTAGATTGATAATAAAAATATATCATTTTATTTTTACACTTACCTTTTATTTTCTTAACGTTTGGTTTTTTTTTAAAGGGCACGAAAGGATAAAAAAGCTAATTTAATATTTAAATCGAATTCTTTAATAAAAGATTCATTTATAAATGAGATATAGTTTATAGATTATCATTGAATATCATTGAATGTAATTCTATTATAATAATATTATTTAAATAACATACTTATTTTAATTTTGTTTTCAGGTTCTCTGTTTGTCAGCTATCAACAAGTCAAATAAATACCTTTGATGAAGGGAAAAGGAATTTCTGATTTTCTTTTCATAAAAGTAGCAAACTGGCACTTGAAACTTTGAAGATTCAAAACGAGGGGTAAGACCATCTCTTTCTTCTTATTTACACTACTTGCTTTCTATTAATTAATTTTTTAAGATTAAGCAACTTTAGATTAAAAACTTTTAGAGATTAATAAGAAAGCATTGAGATATCTGGCATCTTAAACACAATTTGTCAAGTTAATATTATTACTTTGTATTTATAATTAAGGATTCTTTATCAAGATATGTAAATACTAGTCTAGAAATCTTCAATTAAATAATCTTTATTTTTATTTTCAGATATCGACCCAACGACTTCTCATCTAGATAGGGTCAAGGATGTGTAAAGGCGGAGGCAGCCAATAATGCTCTTTACCAATTAGCCAGAAACGTTTCCGTGCATTTATTATGACATTCAACATTTATATATCACCTATATATCAAGATTTAGAAATGCTGCAAACAGCATCGAGAACTTCGCAGGAATTATAATCAATGTAAGTGCAAAATATTTATTTATTTTTCATTTAATTCAGAAGACATTCTTTACAAAAAAACATAGAAATAAATATTCCCATCTAAAAAACTAATTCGTTAAAGTTAATATTAATACTGGGTCTAAAAATAAAATTGTTAAATAATTCTTAAGGTCTAAATCAGCGTTTTCCAAAGTGTGGGGTGCGCCTTCCTAGGGAGGCATTGACTACTCTAAGGGAGGGCGCGAATATTAGCCACAGCTAGCAATTGTCTGATGATCACCTCATTTGTTTTCCCAGTTGGTGATTATTTCAGTGTTTTTATAAAAACCAATGGAGAGATGGAAATCCTTTTTGGAATTCTCTTCTAATTGAACTTCAAATAGTTTCCCTTAATTTTATTTTCTAAAAAACAATGAAATAATCACATGGAAAATGATTTAATATCGACCCTTTTGGTACATTATACATCTTTAAAAACTCATGCTTGCTTTATTTATCGATAATTTAAAGAAAGCTTATTTCTTAAATACTGTAGCTAATATTAATACTTAATTTTAATTGCTAAGTGTTTTAAATATTTTGAATATATATATAAATTTTCTTTTTCTTTAATTAAAAAATTTTCTAATTTAATTTATTTTTTGGAAACTTTATGTTAAATAAATATTCATTTATAAATGAGATATATTTATTGATTATTTAATAATTCTATTATAATAATATTATTTAAATAACATACTTATTTTAATTTTGTTTTCAGGTTCTCCGTTTGTCATCTATCAACAAAAGACAAATAAATACCTTTGATGAAGTTAAAAGGGATTTTTAGTTTTTCTTTTATCAAAACAAAAGCTTTACAAGGCACAAATTCGGCCATGTCTCGAGTATGGTTCCCACCTTTGGAGAGGAAAGGCAAAGGATGATCTAAAGGAAAAAAGATTTTCCGCCGAGCTCGTCAATCCACCCGATGCAACATATACCCGACAGAAGAGAGGCAACTTCGCTATGTAGTCAAGTTTACGACTAGAAGAACCTGTCATTTCAGTCTGCCTTTGTCCACAAGACCTAGCTCTACTGGAACAAGCTCGCTGCAAGTCATGAGCCCATCCCAATCAGCAAGTCTTCCAGAAGGGACTACTTCTCATTGATTTGTTGAAACTCCAGTGAGATATTTTATGAAAAAATATAAAATTAGATAATCTATAATATTATTTATTTTTATTTATTCTATTATTCTAATATTAAATAAATATTAATTTAATTTTAGATACGATTATAAATCATCTGAGGTGATTAAACTTTAAATGAAAACAAAATCACATCCAATCATCTAATATAGTTATATATATATATAAGGTAATGTCTATTTATTATTTATCTTTGTTTTTGATTTAATACAATTTAATTAAATTACAGATTTCCTGCCAAAAAAAGAAGATGCAAAGAGAGAACGGTGTTAACAGTTTCCGATAGAAAATTGCTGAGATCATCGCAGGGTAAGAACTATAAATCTTTGTTTATTTTCTATGCTCTCTTTCAATCACCAAAAAAATAGATACTTTAATATTTGCTGTAGCCCTATCCTCTCCTTGTTATTGTAATTCTAAATCAGTAACAGTCTAAGCATGTTAATATTAATTTTAGTAATTTTTCTTTATTAATAATAAAAAAATAAAATTAATTACAGTAAGATTCTCTTTATTCATTATTTTAAAAAAAATGTAATTATTTTAATTCTCTGTTCCAGGATTTCTGATGAGGGATTCGGCATTGCAAGGGATTGAAAAATCATAAGGAAAGGCAACTGCAAAAATCAACAGGTAAAATCAACGTTTAATTTATTTTCACTTTAATTCAAACAAAATATTTATTTTTTGGAAACTTTATGTTAAATAAATATTCATTTATAAATGAGATATAGTTTATTGATTATTTAATAATTCTATTATAATAATATTATTTAAATAACATACTTATTTTAATTTTGTTTTCAGGTTCTCCGTTTGTCATCTATCAACAAAAGACAAATAAATACCTTTGATGAAGTTAAAAGGGATTTTTAGTTTTTCTTTTATCAAAACAAAAGCTTTACAAGGCACAAATTCGGCCATGTCTCGAGTATGGTTCCCACCTTTGGAGAGGAAAGGCAAAGGATGATCTAAAAGAAAAAAGATTTTCCGCCGAGCTCGTCAATCCACCGGATGCAACAAATACCCGACAGAAGAGAGGCATCTTCCCTATGTAGTCAACTTTACGACTAGAAGAACCTGTCATTTCAGTCTTCCTTTGTCCACAAGACTTACCTCTACTGGAACAAGCTCCCTGCAAGTCATGCGCCCATGCCAATCAGCAAGTCTTTGGACCTTATGCATCCATTCAAAAAAAGATAAAATCAGAAGGGACTACTTCTCATTTGATTTGTTGAAACTCCAGTGAGATATTTTATGAAAAATATAAAATTAGGTAATCTATAATATTATTTATTTTTAAGTTATATATGAACGTGTTATATATTCGTGTGTCAAGCGCCAAAAAAAAAAAAAAAAATCAAAAATTGAGTTAAGCACGGAATATTGTTTCAAATGCTATAATTAATAGTATTTTTTATGTTCTAAAAAAATTTTTTATATTTAATGTTACTTGCACAATTTACAAAAAAATGATTTATTAATATAATCTAATCAAAACAATGAAAATCAGAAAAACTTTAATGTTATTTTCTCAAATCTCGGTACCTGTCGCTTGACACACTAATGCGTAAAAGGGTCCATATATAAGCTATCGTCTATTTATTATTTATCTTTGTTTTTGATTTAATACAATTATTTAATAGGAAAATTAAATTCAAGTACACAAGGTTTTTGTTTCATTGATATATACATATAATATATATATATTGAACAGGGCGGGAACTACGAGATTTTTTTGGGGGGGAAAAAAATTTTCTTCCCCCCCCCCCAAAAAAATTTTCAAAAAAAACAAATTTTTTTTCCCTTTTTTTAAAAAATCTTTTTTTTACTTCCCCCCCCCCTGCTGCCCCGCGCGGGGGGGTGCTCCACCCCCCCCCCCCCTCTGCCCCTGTCATTGAAACAAAAAACCTTGTCTACTTGAATTTAATTCTCCTATTAAAGCATGATGTTTCAACTAGAGCCAAAGGTTACCAGTTTAAAATTAATTAATACAATTTAATGAAATTACAGATTTCCTGCCCAAAAAGGAAGACGCAAAGAGAGAACGGTGCAACAGTTTCCGATAGAAAATTTCTGAGATCTTTGCAGGGTAAGAACTATAAATCTTTCTTTATTTTCAAAAAAATAGATACTTTAATATTTGCTGTAGGCCTACCCTCTCCTTGTTAAATCCAATTCAGTAACAGTCTAAGCATGTTAATAATTATTTTAATAATTTTGCTTTAATAATAAAAAAATAAAATTAATTACAGTAAGATTCCCTTTATTCATTATTTTAAAAAAAATGTAATTATTTTAATTCTCTGTTCCAGGATTTCTGATGAGGGATTCGGCATTGCAAGGGATGGAAAAATCATAAGGAAAGGCAACTGCAAAAATCAACAGGTAAAATCAACGTTTAATTTATTTTCACTTTAATTCAAACAAAATAGAACTATTTTTTAACACCTTTTATATAACTCTGATTATTCCCATGAACCAGGGGCGTATTTATGGGGGGAGGGGGCCCGGCCCCCCCCCCCCCCGAAATTTCCCAAACACATATACATATATAGGGATATACAGACATCAGCGCAACAAATTTTTCCGCAGGATGGACAACTTTGGTTCCGCAATAGAAAAAATGGTCCGCAAAAATTTCGTGTGGAAAAAATATAGTTTCTTAAAAAAAAATTTTCCGCAGAAAAATTTTTGAGTTCGGCCCCCCCCCCCCCCCCCCGAAAAAATTTCTATATACGTTCTATATACGCCCCTGCCATGAACATTATTGATGTCTAAATTTTTTAGAAAAAAACAAAGAAAGTAAAAATACGACAAAAACCTTTGATAGCCACCCATTCATTAATATAAATTTTCATTTCTCATCAAGTCTTAACAATATTTACTTTTTCAGGATCAAAAAGCAGAAACAACGCAGTGGCTGACCGTGATTGAAGATGAAGAGTGGAAAAAACTTTCTGATGATTAGTGAATCATTTGTTGGGAGAAAAAAAAAAAAAAAAAAAAAACTAAAACAGGCCGATAAAGCAAAAATATCTCATGAAAAGAAGGGAGACACATTTTTTTCTGAAAACATCTCATTTTGTAAGTTTTTAATTATTTATCTAAAATCATTTTTTGGACCCTGTTCACTCTCACCAATCTCTGGATCCATTCTTGTGCTATGTCATTTATTTTCTCCTTTTCTTTGCGCCTTGGGATTTTCTCATATTTAAAAAAAGTTAAATTTAATGATGGATTTGGCAATTCAAAATTTTTGTGGGAGTAATTTTCGAAAATTTTTTAATATTTATTATCATTATCAAAATTTTTAAAATTATATATATATAAGGGACATTCCACAAAAATGGGTTTACTTTGCAAATAATTCAGTGACTATCAAACATATTGACTTTTTTTAAATCATCAGGTAATAGAAAAAGTTAATAATTTTTGGGCACACAAGATAAATATTGAAATTTAAAAAAATTTAATGAAAATATTCATCTTTTTTTGGCATTATTAATTTTCCAAGGGGTCAATTCGAAATATAAATTTAAAAATTATATCTTAGTTAGATTTATACAAACGTATTAATATTTAAAGGTGAAAAGGAAATGGCATAGCTATTCATCTCCTCTCTAAATAACTATAGAAAATAAAATGAATAAAACTAATTTTTTTAATTTTAACAGTATTAAATAATACTTGAATTCAATATATAATAATAATAACTTATATTATAAATTATTCTTTAAATGATTATGATTGTAAAAGAAAAATAATTATAAATTATTTATTTTTACCCTCTTTGCTTAAGGCCTGTTTTTGTAATGTTTTTTCTGAACTAACTATGCTACCCTAATATTAAGATTCATGTACACATTTTTTGTATCGTAAAAAAAAAAAAAACTAATTTCGTTGTAACAAACCTCAATAAGCAAGAGAGAAAAATAATATTTCTTTTTCACAGGACAACAAAAGAAGAATGGAAAAGGCAAGTAGCAACAAATATATTATTAGTAGACTATTTATTGATCTCAACGATCGTTTCATATTAATGGGAGAATATTAATTGAAATTAAAATTCGTATTATTAGTCAATTTAAATATCTTTCGTAATAAAAATATATATTTTAACTAATATTCTTCTATTAATAAAAAACTAACTTTGAGATAAAATAGTATACTAATAATATACTTCTTTTAATATATATAATTAATAATTAATTAAAATAATAGTAAATATTTAAATTAGGTTTAATTTCTAATTTTAAAATAATATAAAATTAGGATAATAGAATGGAATATTATATACTAGGGATAGGAAATAGAAAGAAAATAAATGAAATCTTGAATATATAATAGTCTTTATTAATATACTGATGAAAAATAATATTTAGTAGTCAGGTATAGACGATGTGATCAGTGTGCTGTCCACCACCAACCCCGACCACCAACCCATGCGCGCAATGACTTATATAGCCTCCAGTCCCCACTCCTTGGCCCCTGGCGCATGCGCAGAGAGCTGAAGTCGACAAGAGGCGACGGCGGCGGCCGCCCGCTTGCCCCCTGCATGTATGCATGCATACATGCAGCAAGGCAAAGAAGGCCGCCGGCTCTCTGCTCGCCAGGGGCGCTAAAGAGAATATATTTATTAAATATATTAGTCTTTAGCATTTATTCTGGTTTAAATTCCCTTGGATGAACCAAGGCAATGAGACTTGGATGTTCTTGGTCGAGCTTAAAGCCTTAAGCCCCCCCACCACGACAAGGTGACATCCTCGGGGGGGGAATTATTAATAAAAATAAAAAGGAAATAAATAAATTACAATTCATTTTATGAATAATTATTTTTTTTTATTTCATATTAATTATACTCACGAATTTGAAGTCTTTTTTCTGGAATAAATCAACTTTTATTAAATATATTATTAATATATTGTTTTTTTTTCCTGTATTGTTTCTAAGGTGTATAATTCAAGATATATTTTAATAAAAAGGCAAGGGTGTTTATGCGAATTATACTTGTTTATATTATTTTTCTCCCTCTTTTAAATCTTGCAGTGATCTCGAATCCAAGGAGAAAAATTCTTACCTGAAAAGAAAAGATCCAGAAAATATTATTTAAATTATTATCTTTGAATGACTCCTTCTTCCTGAACGCTTCCTCTGAAATTAACATAATTTAAATTTCTAAATATCACTCTACAACCTATGAAATTTAATTAAATAATATAAATAATAAATTAATAATATATAGATTTTGATGGAGAAAGAGAGAAAAATTACTATGAAATTACTAATAATTTAATTAAGAGAATTAATTATTCATTAAAAGATGCCCCCATATCAAGTAAAATTATAAATCTAAAAGATGTTAAAGTTCTGGTATTCTTAAAGAACTATCAAATTTTACTATAATATAATATTAAATTATTAATTTTGCTAGAGAGTTGAATAAAATTTTGCCGTGCCTAAACATTTTTATTCACGTTCTGGTGTCACCCTTTAAAGAAGTATGCGGGTCACGCCCCTATCCCCCCATGCAATGGCAATGGGTCAAAGTTAGTATTATTTTTTATTATATAATGCAAAGTGTTTATAAATATGGGTATATAATAATTTTTAATCATATTTAGAAACAAGTTTATAATTTTGTCATTCGTTTTAGAAATATTTTGTGTTTGAACACATGACTTAGACCAGTGGTTTCCAAACTATATGTTACCACCCCCCTTTAAAAAACAAAACTTAATCATAAGGCGCCACTTCCACCCCTCACCCCCGCCAAAAAAAAAAATTAATACAAACAATTCTAATAAATATAATATACAATATAGATAGATTGTTTTTAAGATTATAATTTTATTTATAAACCTTTGCAATCATTTAAAAAATTGCTCGCTGTGGCTAATATTCGCGCCTCCCCTAAGACTAGTCCGAGCCTCCCTAGAGAAAAGACTTTGGAAAACGTTGATTTAGACTTTAAGAATTATTTAACAATTTTATTTTTAGACCCAGTATTAATATTAACTTTAACGAATTAGTTTTTTAGATGGGAATATTTATTTCTATGTTTTTTTGTAAAGAATGTCTTCTGAATTAAATGAAAAATAAATAAATATTTTGCACTTACATTGATTATAATTCCCGCGAAGCTCTCGATGCTGTTTGCAGCATTTCTAAATCTTGATATAAAGGTGATAAATAAATGTTGAATGTCATAATAAATACAGCGAAACGTTTCCGGCTAAGTAGTAAAAAGCATTCTTGTCTCCCTCCGCCTCTACACATCCTTGACTAAATGTTGAATGTTATCTAGATGAGAAGTCGTTGGGTCGATATCTGAAAATAAAAATAAAGATTAATTGAAGATTTCTAGACTAGTAAATTTATTATCTTGATAAAGAATCCTTAATTATAAATACAGACTAATAATATTAACTTGACCAATTGTTTTTAAGATTCGAGATATCTCAAAGCTTTCTTATTTATTAATCTCTAAAAGTTTTTAATATGAAAGAAAATATGAGCGCAAAAATAATTGCCTTAAGTTGCTTAATCTTAAAAAATTAATTAATAGAAAGCAAGTAGTGTAAATAAGAAGAAAGAGATGGTCTTACCCCTCGTTTTAATCCTCAAAGTTTCAAGTGCCAGTTTGCTACTTTTATGAAAAGAAAATCAGAAATTCCTTCTCCCTTCATCAAAGGTATTTATTTGACTTGTTGATAGCTGTCAAACGGAGAACCTGAAAACAAAATTAAAATAAGTATGTCATTTAAATAATATTATTATAATAGAATTCTTAAATAATCTATTAAACTATATCTCATTTATAAATGAATCTTTTATTTATTTAACATAAAGATTCCAAAAAATAAATTAAACTAAGAAAATTTTTTAATTAAAGAAAAGAGAAATTTATATAAATTTAAAATATTTAAAACACTTTGCTATTAACATTAATTATTAATATTAGATATAGTTTTTTCCCAGGCAATCCGAAGATACTATTTAAGTAATTTGGATACCAAATGGCTTAAATAAGAATGCCTGGACCCCAATATAAATATATTCATAATAACGGTTATCGTAAAAAGTCTTAAGTAAGTTGCCGAAAAGATTTTTCCATCCCTTGTAATGAGGAATCCCTCATTAGAAATCCTGGAACAGGGAATTAAAATATTACATTCGATTACCGAAGGTAAATAGCCACAGACATTCAGATATCATTCCAAAAACTTCTTGAATTCTGGGGCAACTCCAACAAGTTGTTTTTTTCTAAAAAATTTCATAAACTCTTATGATTAGACATCAATAATGTTCATGGGAATAATCAGCTTTATATAAAAGGTGTTAAAAAATAGTTCTATTTTGTTTGAATTAAAGTGAAAATAAATTAAACGTTGATTTTACCTGTTGATTTTTGCAGTTGCCTTTCCTTATGATTTTTCCATCCCTTGCAATGCCGAATCCCTCATCAGAAATCCTGGAACAGAGAATTAAAATAATTACATTTTTTTTTAAATAATGAATAAAGGGAATCTTACTGTAATTAATTTTATTTTTTTATTATTAATAAAGAAAAATTACTAAAATAATTATTAACATGCTTAGACTGTTACTGATTTAGAATTACAATAACAAGGAGAGGATAGGGCTACAGCAAATATTAAAGTATCTATTTTTTTGGTGATTGAAAGAGAGCATAGAAAATAAACAAAGATTTATAGTTCTTACCCTGCGATGATCTCAGCAATTTTCTATCGGAAACTGTTAACACCGTTCTCTCTTTGCATCTTCTTTTTTTTGGCAGGAAATCTGTAATTTAATTAAATTGTATTAAATCAAAAACAAAGATAAATAATAAATAGACATTACCTTATATATATATATATAACTATATTAGATGATTGGATGTGATTTTGTTTTCATTTAAAGTTTAATCACCTCAGATGATTTATAATCGTATCTAAAATTAAATTAATATTTATTTAATATTAGAATAATAGAATAAATAAAAATAAATAATATTATAGATTATCTAATTTTATATTTTTTCATAAAATATCTCACTGGAGTTTCAACAAATCAAATGAGAAGTAGTCCCTTCTGATTATATCTTTTTTGAATGGATGATAAGGTCGAAAGACTTGCTGATTGGCATGGGCTCATGACTTGCAGGGAGCTTGTTCCAGTAGAGCTAGGTCTTGTGGACAAAGGAAGACTGAAATGACAGGTTCTTCTAGTCGTAAACTTGACTACATAGGGAAGATGCCTCTCTTCTGTCGGGTATTTGTTGCATCTGGTGGATTGACGAGCTCGGCGGAGAATCTTTTTACTTTTAGATCATCCTTTGCCTTTCCTCTCCAAAGGTGGGAACCATACTCGAGACATGGCCGAATTTGTGCCTTGTAAAGCGTTTGTTTTGATAAAAGAAAAACTAAAAATCCCTTCTAACTTCATCAAAGGTATTTATTTGTCTTTTGTTGATAGATGACAACCTGAAAAAAATAAAATAAATTATTTAAATAATATTATAATGGTATTCTTAAATAATCAATAAACTATATTTATAAATGAATATTTAAAGGGAAATTTATATAAATTTAAAATATTTAAAACATTTATGAAATAAGCTTTCTTTAAATTATCGAAAAATAAAGTAAGCATGAGGTTTTAAAGATGTATAATGTACCGACAGGGTCGATATTAAATCATTTACCTTGTGATTATTTCATTGTTTTTGAGAAAATAAAATTTAGCGAAACTTTTTGAAGTTTAATTAGAAAAGAATTCAAAAATGGATTTCCATCTCTCTTTTATGAAAACAATGAAATAATCACCACCTGAGAAAATAAATGAAGTGATTACTTACTTTACTCATTTCTCCTTATTTGTCTTTATTTAAAAACCTTTGCAATCATTTAGAAAATTGCTCGCTGTGGCTAATATTCGCCCCTCCCCTTAGAGTAGTCCGTGCCTCCCTAGAGAAAACATTTAGAAAACGCTGATTTAGACTTTAAGAATTATTTAACAATTTTATTTTTAGACCCATTATTAATATTAACTTTAAACAATTAGTTTTGTAGATGAGAATATTTATTTCTATGTTTTAAGAATGCCTTCTGATTTAAATTGAAAAAATAAATAAATATTTTGCACTTACATTGATTATAATTCCCGCGAAGCTCTCGATGCTGTTTGCAGCATCTATAAATCTTGATTTATAGGTGATAAATAAATGTTGAATGTCATAATAAATGCATCGAAACGTTTCCAGCTAATTAGTAAAAAGCATTCAGAGCATTGTTTTATGTCTCACTCAGCCTCTAGACATCCTTGATTAAATGTTGAATGTTATCTAGATGAGAAGTCGTTGGGTCGATATCTGAAAATAAAAATAAAGATTATTTAATTGAAGATTTCTAGACTAGTAAATATATTATCTTGATAAATAATCCTTAATTATAAATACAGACTAATAATATTAACTTGACAAATTGTTTTTAAGATGCCAGATATCTCAATGCTTTCTTATTAATCTCTAAAAGTTTTTAATCTAAAGTTGCTTAATCTTAAAAAAAATTAATTAATAGAAAGCAAGTAGTGTAAATAAGAAGAAAGAGATGGTCTTACCCCTCTTTTGAATCTTCAATGTTTCAAGTGCCAGTTTGCTACTTTTATGAAAAGAAAATCAGAAATTCCTTCTCCCTTCATCAAAGGTATTTATTTGACTTGTTGATAGCTGTCAAACAGAGAACCTGAAAACAAAATTAAAATAAGTATGTTATTTAAATAATATTATTATAATAGAATTCTTAAATAATCAATAAACTATATCTCATTTATAAATGAATCTTTTATTTATTTAACATAAAGTTTCCATAATTAATTAAACTAAGAGAATTCAAAAAAGGATTTCCATCTTCTTTTATAAAAACAATCACATAAGAAAAGGAATGGTGATTACTCACTTTTGAAAGTTCTTAAAGATTTCCAAATTCATTTTATCTTTTATTGGTGCTGTAGAATTAACAAATCTGAAAATAAAAAATAAAATGTTAGGCCTATATATTAGTTTTTAGATAAATTTCAAATGGAACAATTTATAATTTATTTGTAAATTTTCAATTCCCATGCATATTTAATAATAGATAAGTAATTTGTTATATATACACTCACCGGCCCAACAAACAAATTCTTTTAATTTCCAAATTTAAGCTTCTTCCATGTGTCAAAATAATATTAAATACAGCTTATATTTGATTGAATAATTATTAAATTAGAAAGAAATAAAATTTATTATTAAATTTGAGGTGTTTTCAGAAAATAAAAAGAGGGTAGGCGGTAATTATGCCGGTGAGTGTGTATATATATATATGGAGTAGATACGTAGGGTAGTATATATATGGAAAATAAAAATTGAAATACTATTATCATCTTTGCAAAAATAATTAATATTTTGATTTAAATATTAGATATACTAGATAAGCTTTATCTTTTGGTGTGCTTTGAAATTAAAAAATAAAATAAAACGAAATGGGAAGAAAATAAAAAGGCAAGAGCAAATGATTGGAATTGTACAAAAAAATCAAGAGAAAGTAAAAATTAAAAAACCAAAGTCATGCAATCTACGAAGAGGGTGAATCTTAAATTCCAAGTTCAATTTTAAAATAAATAATTTAAAGAAAAAATAATAAATTCTTATAATCCATCCAAGAGTAAGGCATGCAATTATTTTACAAATAATGTTGAATAATAATAACCGATTTAAATTTATTATTTAATCAATCACTTAAACCATTTTTAAAGTGTTAATAAAATTAGAAATAGTTTTAAAAAGGCAAAAATATGAAATAGAATTGAAAATAAAATAGAAATATAACCTATGAAGAGCAAATGACATTAAACGATAATTTCTATATTTTTAGTGGCAACTTGATATGAATTTTAATTTACAAATTAAATTAGTAGCACAAAAAAATGAAAGAAATGCAAATTAAATAATAAATACCTTTTAATATTGAGATAATTGAAAACTGGTCTTAACAAATCACTAGCATGTGATGAGAAAAAAAAGAGGCAAGTCAGAGGCGAGTTCTCATATAAAAGTTGGTTCAATTACTTGATGAAAACACAAAAAAAAAAAATCAAAAATAAATAAAATATTAAATATTAATTTATTTTACTATTTAAATTAAATATATTAAAAGAAATATATAATTTTTATCAATTAATTCCATCGAACCCAAACTTGTTGAATTAAAGGTTGGTTCAATTACTTGTCAAAATTCACTTTAAAAAAAAAATTGAAACATTTTCTATAAATTGAAAATAAAATTTAAATATAAATTATTTTTCCATCTTAAATAAAATATATATTTTTAATTAAAAGAAAATAATTTTTAATCATTAAATACACCAACCTCCCAAAGTTTGTTGGTTCAAAAAGTTGTTGCATTTCAAATTATAAACATATTTTGTTAATTTTCAAATATATAGGCATTTTGCCATGGTATAAAATAAAATATTCAATTTCTTTTAGAGAATGGTTCAATGGCTTTTTTTTAAATTCCTATAAAAAACGGTGCCCAACCCTCGGAGAAAAGTTAATTGTGGTCAACAAAATATTTTTAAATGACACCTACTCCACATTTAATTATTATTTATTTTTTTTCTTTTCAACAAAAATATATTTTTTAATATCATCATCATTAACATACCGAGCTCCAGAAGTCGACGCCATCTGCCCCTGTCAACGGGTACCCAATTCGCTATGTCCTGCAGTCCTGCAGCCCGCAGAGTCATCCCGACACCGTCGTCGACACTAATCGAGTCATCTCAGGCTAGGGCTTCCAATTCTCAAGTATCCCCCAGGGTTGTCCTTCATGATACGCTTGGCATTTCGCTTTCGTCCAAAGCCATCTTCATTATAATTTTTATAATGTTGTGTTCATTATAATATAATGAGTAATAATAATAATAATCAGATCCTCCCCCCCCCCCATCATTCAATCGCCCAAATATCCGTCCCCACAGAAGGCTCCTCGTCTTTCTTACTGATTCCAATTTTCAAAAGTATAAGTTAATACGGGCCTTACGAGTGTTTTGTAGAGTCTACACTTGGTGGAACATGGGACCCAAATACTCTCATAAGTCCGAAGTAGTACTTATTCGCGGAGAATATTTTTTTTTTTTTCCTTTCGCTAATATTGATGGTATCGTTTAATAACTAACCAAGGTATGGGTAGGTCCCGATCAGGTACATGGCTGGAAGAAGACTTTTGTGATATAGGCAGGTACAGTGAGGGACAATATTAAGTCCCACCCATACGTTTTCTACTTGTGATTATTTCATAGTTTAAAAAAAAATATTATACAATTTTTAATGGAAACTTTCATAATTCAAACCTAGAAAATTTCCAATAAATATTTTCATTTTCTTTTATAAAAACAATGAAATAATCACAAGTAGAAAACCAGGGCCGGATCTAGGGGGGGGGGGGGCAGTGGGTGTGTGTGCCCCGGGCGGCAGATATCAGGGGGCGGCAATTAAAGAAAGATTTACTAAAAAAAAGGTAAAATGATATGAATTTTGTATAGAAAATTTTAAGGAGTGGACGGAAAATTAAATTTTGCCCCCCATAAAAAATATCCTAGTTCCGGCCCTGTAGAAAACGCATGGGTGGGACTTAACTTTGGCGCTCACTGTACTTTGTTTTCTATTCGTTGATTAAACCCCATTTTTTTCGTCGATTTTTCCAGAGATGTGAATGCCTCCAGTGCACGCTCAGATCTTCATTATGTCTAAATGTCCGCGTATATTATTCATACATGAGTATGTTTTTTTTGATAGTGGACGCATCGTCCGATGGGCCCCGATAATCGAACCCAGGATCTCCATTCAGTCAGCATTCTTAAAAAAATTATAATGGCAAAAATCAACACAACTTTCTTTACCCGAAAAAGTGTATCCCCACATTTTTTTAAATAAACCTTGGATAAAATTAACGCACCACCTTAATTTCTGAATTTTATCCCTAACATATGAATCTACAGTAATATGACAAAAGTCATATCTAGATAAAATTACCCTCCCTGGTGCACCCTTTTGGAGTGTGAATCCGTCCTTTTAAAGTTATTTTTGAAGAGATCCATTTGTTGTATGATGTACACCTATTATCCTAGGCCATTTCACGAGTTGGCCTTCTTCCAGTAGTATTGATATAAAAGTCCTAACCGCTTTAAATTATGCATAAACTAGTTCTACAATGTCCTGCCAAATTTTAACAACAAATAACAAAGAATATTACTATTTTAGTTCGAAAACAAAATATTTTGGTTTTATTTAGAATGACACTAAATTAAAGTTATACATTAGGCTTCAAAATTAATTTAAAATGGAAGAAGATGATGAAGAAGAGGAGGAAGTACCATTACCATCCGAAATAAGCAAAGAAGAAGGTATTTTTAATTGGTCAGATTAAAAAAAAATGTTCGGAAACAGTGACGTTTTCAGGAGATGGTAGTGGGAAGTTTCAATTCAATGCAGTGCAATAAAATAGGGCGAAATGGTCTCATGCCCCCCCCCCCCCCAATTCTGTAGTTACGCCCATGTGTTTTAATGCCATTGAGCGTTTTGCTCTATCGGTGTGCGTTGGCATTGAACAAAACGTTTTATCAGAAAACGTTTTTGCTCAATTGGTGTGCGTTCAGCCTAAATATGTATTTATATTCCCCCACAACCCTTTTGACTTTGGCCTATAAAACTGTTTTTTATTTATAAACTTTGGGATATGAGTTTAATGTCAATGCCAAAGTAATATTTTTGAAAAAATTTTGAGGTTTTGTATGTCAGAATGAAAAACAAATATCTTCAGAAAAAATCTATCTAAAAAAGTATCTTTTGTGAGTCGAGATATCCAAAAATTCATTGTATCTTGCCGAACTCTGTTCCTGCGTTATAGACAGAGGGTACGATAAAGAGGACTTGACTACAAAAATAAAATACACACATATACTATATATATATATATATATAATGATCATTGTTTTAGGAAATGTTCCTCTAATAGAAATTGAGCCTCCGGAATCAATGGTTCCGGACTCAGAAAAATTCTACAATGAATTTAAAACACGTTACTGGGATAATGAAGGCGAATTGCAGGAGAGAAGTGAATCAATCACTGGAACAATCGACATCTTATCAGAACCCATATCGTCTATAGTTGGAGAAATGGGCCTTCAGAAAACCCACTTCATCGACTATGACAAATACAGCGACATTCATACCCCGCCAGATTGTTCTCTCATTGATATTACGGTATTCTTGTTGCTTTTAATTCATTAAAATATTTAAAAAAAACAAACTATTTTTCAACCATTTTCATTTAACTAATAAAATAATGAAATCAGAGATGAAATATTTAATTTACTAAGAACTCCATTTTTTCATCTCAATAGTTTAAAATCATGTAAATTAGTTAGTATTGAAATAAACTAAATTTAATTTTGATTTCATTTTCTATTAATTATCAAATACATCTTACAGCAAATTAAAGTTTATAGCGAAAAAAGTAGCGATAAAGGACTCCTAGGTCGAGGGCTATATCCATTTCCAACTTTGGAAGATCCAGGACTTACAAAAGCACTCTATGAAACCATAGGTAATTTTGATACTCTTTTTTTAATATTTTCAAAATTAAAATAAAGAAAAGATAAAGTACCTGTCTGGGCGTTAGTGAAAATGTTATAGACTTCAAAGTATTTTGGAGAAAATCCTTATTGATCCTCGGAATTTCTCAATGAGCTTCTTAGTAAAACTTATTTGGTCGGCAGCCCATTCTATTATTTATTTTTTTGCAGTGATTGTTCCAATTTATCCACCTGATGGACAACAACGTTACTTAGATGTTTGTGCCAAATTAGGTCGATATCCAGCTAAAAGATTCTACAATTCACTTTTGACTAATAGATGTAATATGAGGGTAATATTTTCAAATTTTCGATTCTCAGACGAGTAAATATATATATATATACTGTATATACCTGGTATATATATATATTAGGGTGGCACTTATTTACCAAACTTAAAATTCTGAACGGTTCGCCCCCCAGATCATTAAATTCTCACAAAAAAATAGGATTGCGATGGTAAAAGCCCTCAAAAATTAAGCGTTTAAACGTGCCGAAATGCTAATGAAGATTAGCATAAAATGTACTTCAAACAATTTCTACGAAAAATTTCACTGATAAACGTTTTAAAGAGAATCTAAAAAATATTTGATTTATGAATTTTAATCAAAATCGTTGGAATGAATTTTGAGAAAATTGAAAAAAAAAAAAAAAAAAAAAAAAACTGAAAAAGTAGAGTGAGGGTCAATATTAAGTCCTACCCATCTTTTTCTACTTGTGATTATTTCATTGTTTTAATAAAAGAAAATGAAAATCTTTATTGGAAATATTCTAAGTTTGAACCATGAAAGTTTCCATTAAAAAATATGTAATATTTTTTTAAAAATAATAAAATAATCACAAGTAGAGAATGCATGGGTGGGACTTAATATTGTCCCTCACTGAACATTAGTAAAGTACTAGTACTTTTTGGCCAAGGTGGTTGAAATTTTATATTTAAGTTAGGCACTCCCCTTGGGAGGGGGCACGAAGCTTTTGAACAAAATCCGCCAAAAAGTACTAGTACTTAAATATAAAATTTCAACCACCTTAGCCAAAAGGTACTAGTACTTTACTAAAGTACTTTTTCAGTTTTTTTCGATTTTCTCAAAATTCACTCCAACGATTTTGATTAAAATTAATAAAATATTTTTTAGATTCTCTTTAAAAAGTATATCAGTGAAATTTTTCGTAGAAATCGTTTGAAGTACATTTAATGCTAAACTTCATTAGCATTTCAGCACGGTTTAAACGCTTAATCTGAGGGCTTTTACCATTTGTGAGAATTTAATGATCTGGGGGGCGAACCGTTCAGAATTCTAAGTTTGGTAAATAAGTGCCACCCTAATATATATATATTTTCAAATTAGAAAATTTTCTGGCTAAGGTCCTGAATATATAAATATAATATTATTAATTGAATGAAGGTTCTGGGGGGGGGGTTTTTTTTTATATTTGGAGGGAGCACCGACAACCCCTCTCTTTTTTTTTTTTGTTTGTTTTTTATTTTTTTAAAATATTTTTTAATTTTTAATTTTTTTTTTTTAAGTGTGCACCCAAACAATCATTAATAAAAAACACACCCTAAAAAATAAATAAAAAAAAATAAAAAAAAATATAATACAAAAAAAACCGCTAATATAATATTATTAAGTGAATTTCATCTTCTAGTTTTATGGATTCGATCCTCGCACAATGAGAGCTATAACTGATGCACTGCAATTCAATACTACAGTGATTGAGTTGGACCTTCAAGATAACTTCCTCTCTAGGGATGCCTGCTATCATCTCGGGCAGTTGCTCATGACAAACAAATTCATTCGGATTCTAAATCTTCGGAGTTGCAAGTAAGAGGAAAATAATTTTTTCCTAATGCTCCAACATAATTGATTGGTAGCCAATTCAAATGAAATAAATTTTTTCTTCTGGAAAGATCTTGACTTCTTTAAAATATCTAATTTTTTTTCCTTCTCAGTTTAGGCATTCAAGGCGCAGAGACGATTGCAACTGGCTTGTTGGAGAATGACAGTTTACGAGTTCTAGATATGAGTCATAATCATTTAGAGGATGCCGGATTAGAATTTCTTAAAAGTGCTCTTATGTTCTCTTTAATTGAATATTTGGATTTGAGTTATAATAGTATTGGCGATGCGGGAGCTTCAGTAATCGGTGAAATTATGTGCGAAAATGGAAGTATCGAGGAATTAAATGTTTCATGGAATTTCATTTTTAATAGACCAGGTAGTTTTTTTTTTATTCGTTATCAATTAAGTGATCCTCTTTTTGTTAAATTTTTCAAGTTGTAATCCTTTGACATATATTAGGTGCACAACTAAGTTTCCGGTTTTTTTTTTGATCAATGAAAAATGAAAAAATTCAAAAGATATAAAAAAAAATGGTTTATTCGAAGTATCGCCCTTCGCTAACTACACATTTTTGCTATCTCTTTGGCAATACATGAACACCGCAACGATAAAATGACGCGTCCTTCGAGCGAAACCATTCACCCAGCAGTACTTTGAATTTGGCCAAGTATTCTGCCAATCCATGCGCCATCGACCGGAGCAAGTGATAATCGGACAGGACCAGATCTGGAGAATATAGCGGGTGCGGTAGCAGATCTTATTTCACCATTTTGATGGCGCCCTGAATGATGGAATTGCGATTGGACGGTGCGATGCCGTGCTGCAATAACACTCGTTCGTGTCTTGTCCCCATTCTGGCTGTTTTTCGAGCAATGTCTGGTTCAAATTTATCAGTTATTGTTGGTAGCGATCTCCATTGACTCTTTTTCCCAGTTTCAGCAGCTTATAGTATACAATTCTGGTCTCACCAAAGCGTTCTTTATCCTCAGAGTCGAAATCGCCACTTTTGAAGCATTTGAACAGGTGGTTTTCGAGGGTCATATTCAAAAAATGACGTGCTTCAGCTGCATTTTTTTCCAAGTTAAAACAGAAAAACAAAGCTTCCCGCAAATCCCGTTTCTTTGACCTAAAACTTGACATCTTCGTTGTTAGGAAAAATAATTGTGTTCGAATTGCGGTTGGTTAACTTTGGTAGATGTCTAACAAATAAAAAAAACAACTTAGGACATGTACTGGTATATCAACTATATGTGTCGTTAGCACCATACATGTGTGAAACCCGGAAACTTAGTTGCACACCTGGAATAAATATTTTGAAGAATAAATGTTTTATATTTTTGATTTGGAAATTTATTTAAGGTGTAAAAGATCTACTAAAAGGTGTAAGAAACAATACTAAAATTAAAAGATTTGATATATCTTATAACGCTCTAAGTATAGCAGAAGCCGGTATACGTTTGCGAAATTTAATTGGAAGATCTGAAACTCTAGAATATCTAGATATTTCAGGTAATAGGTAAGCAAATTTTTTTTTATACAAGTATCAATCCTAGCCTAAACTTAGATTTAAACATTATAAAAAGCACATTTAATTCACTATTTGTTAATGAATGTGAAATTTGGCGGGTTGGTGACACTAAAAGGAACAACTCAATTGGTGCAAAATATACCCCCTTCTTGGGGAAGAAAGCCAAAGTTTACTTCCTGCAATCTCAACAGCTGAGGAGATAAAAGAACTAAAATTTTTCATATTATATTAATAGTAAAAAAAGCCTGACCTAGGAGCAGATGAATAACTCCTGAGAACGTTGTGGATTAGAAGAGCCAAGCTCTGCTGAACCTCAGGATGGGTGAAAGAACAAGAGGATTGACGGAAGCAATCAAGACCCAATTTTCCTCTACTCTAAGAAATACAGTCAGAATGAAATCACAAGTCGAAAGACTGAAAAATTTAAAAAAATCAATTAGCTATATATTGATCAAATAAATAAATACCTTTAGTGTACTTAATTTTCTTTTTAGATTAAATGGCAAAGTTGCAACTATGCTAATTCGAGGTATCAAAAGAACCCAAACGTTAAAACATCTTAAAATGGGAAATAATCCAATTGATCCTGATAGTGCCCTCGAGATAGTTAGTTGTTTGCTTGAACCTAAAACAATTTTAGAAATTTTAGATATGGAAAATATCTGGTTTAACAAAGAATACAATCAGGTAAATTTTCTTTTGAAAAATTTAAAAATATTTTGGTCTAATAAAAATTATTTATCCTACTCAACAACATTAATCTAGTATTCAGAGACTTTTTCTTTAGGTTGAACAGGATATAAAAGAAATCCGCGATTGTAAAATAATAATTGGAGGAATTTATAGTAATTATGAAATAATTGGGCCAGATGTGAAAAAGGTACTTTTGGAACGGGCCACCGTTGAAACGATGTTGCCGAAGAAAAAGAAAAAGAGAAGGAATTTTGGGTAAAGAAATATTTTTTAAAAAAGTAAAATATACTTTCGAAGTAGTGGAAGATTTACTTATAAGCCCAACGTTCTTACCCAATATTTTTTAAGAAAGGGTAAGAAAAAAAAGTCAGTCTAGCTCGGGTAACTTGTAGTCGTCATTCACGTTATTTAAAACAATTATTATTGTATAAAAAAAATATTTTATTTACATTAGTTTGATATATATATATATTAAATTTTTAAATTAAGTTTTTTTAAAAGAATTAATAAAATTAAAGTTGTTTAAATGCTCTCAGGAACTGTTAATAAAGATATTTTTAAGGATATTTTGAATTAAATTTCTTTCTTTATCTATTGGGTTGTTCGGAAAGTCATTTCGTTTTGCCTAGGTTCTCAAAGCTCGATATATGGATGCTTTTACAGAAAAAAATTTGTGCCGCCGCGTTGACGTCTGTGATTTGCTTCCTAGGCGTTTCAAATGATCATGAACGGTCGAATTCAATAAATTTAATCTCACAAGTTGTTATTTGTCGGTTTGCATCAATTAATGTCTTGATTGTGTCTTCAATTGTCCGGTCGAAATTTTGCAAACGAGTTTTGACATTGGTGTTCTGTCAATACATCTTCCCCATACAAATCGGTTAATTTTTTTCTTGCTTGAACATCATTTTTACTTTTTCTATGGTAAAAAAGTAAAATATCCCGAAAATGCTTCTTCTTACTTTGTATATTGTAAAAGGGCACCAACAAAAAATTATTCCGTAGAATCAATCGAACTTTTTCACAAGAAAGCCGTGCTATATCAGCTGTCAAAATATATAAATAAGTCCTTTGTTGGGAAAAAACGACATGACTTTCCGAACAACCCATTATATATAAATACACTATTTAAATTATATTTTTGTTTTTAGTGTATTTATTTTGAAATTGCCCGATAAAGCGGTACATAAATGGAAGTTCCAGTCTCTCGTGAAAAAAGCAAAACTGAAACTGTCTAAAAATATTGTTAAATTACTTATAGAGAATTTTCTTAATGAAAAGAAAAGAGTTGATTTAGTTTTTATGAAAGAGTATTATTTGAGCATATTCCCCGATACTAAACTGCCAGTGGATAAAAAAGAGAAAGCGAAGAAGAAGAAGAAAAAGAGAGGAATCGGTTTCGCTTTCGACATGGCAGACGAGGATGAGATGGAAATGAGAGAAGAAGATATCTTTTTGGAGAAATTTGATGACATATTCGGACTGAGTGATTATGACGAATACGGAGATCTAATTTATCATGATTATACCCATTTGGATGATTTGAATTTTGGTGGAGAAGATATGCCATTTTATGATATAATAAGCTTTGAAGATACTAATTTATAAAACGAATTTATTTTGAATTTATTCAATAAATTCAGTCCAGGGTGAAGATCCGAGCTGCGATATCGTCTACAAGCCAATTGATGCCTTCAAGGAGGTTCTTTCCACTCATTGCACTACACCAAACGATTTTCCAATGATGGGTTTTAATTGATTCCAAATCCAAAAACTAAAAAAAAAAAAAAAGGAAAAAAATCAATATAATGTACATTATAATTTATAAAAATTGTAAATAAAATAAATGTTTTTATGTCGTTGACTAAAATTATTAAAAACTAGATGCCCGCGCGCCCGCCTTCGCGTCTAGCCAGGGGAAATTCGTCCCAAGTCAAAACTCAATCCTTTCTAATGGACAAATTCTGGGTTTTCTGGAATTTTTTGAGCTTCCCTTTTTGTAGCCCTGAGTATCCCGAGTATTTTTCCTGGAGTCCCCATGACGTCCTCTATAAGTCTGCAGAATTTCCCGTTTCAAAATGCCAACGGAGGGTTGGTCAAACGAGCATGAAGGCGGCCGGACGGACACTCCGCTATTATATATATAGAAGATTATAGAACTTGTATTCGGACTTCTTGTATATAAAAAATCTAATAGTTGATTTATATCTGTGTTCCTTTGAAAAAAGTAACAACTTTCATCAAGCAAAACTTTTTCCTTTACGTTTATGGGACATTGTGATTAGGGGTGATGATTTTATACTTTGTCATAAAATAAGAATCCTCACCTTAGGTCAATATTATCAATATAAATTCAAAAGTATTTTAAATTGAGATCCTTCACTCATCATTTGATAAAATTCTATTTAAATTTAAATTTAAATTTCAACAACTTTATTGACACTGAAAGATATGGATATTATTTTTGTAGAAATTTCTCCAAATAAAAGTAGAAAGATCGAGGATAAAATAAGTGCTGGATTTCTTTTCCAGATTTCATCTCATTATCAAACAAGCTTTTGTGAAATTTTACAAATCTTAGCGCATCCATCGGGTTGTTTCCTGCATTTATTAATTTTCCGATTCATAAATATATAAATAAAATAGAAAAAATATTTACATCTCTAATTTCTTCTGCAGAAACAGCTCCCGGTAAATCTTGTTTATTTGCAAATACTAGAAGAGTTGCGCCTGCTAATCTCTAAAAATGTAAAATATATAAATATATTTTATATATATATAAAATAAATAGAGAATAAAAAAATTTCATTACTTCTTCGGACAATAAAACATGAAGCTCCTTTCGGCAATCTTCTAATCTTCTAGCATCCGCACTGTCCACTACCCAGATTAGCCCGTCGGTGCTTTCAAAATAATTTCTCCAATAGGATCTTAAAGATTTTTGTCCTCCAACATCCCAAACATTTAATATAAATCTGAAACATTTAAAAACAAATATGAAAAAAATAAGTTTATTATTTAAATACTTCCACTCTAATATATCGACTTATTTTTATAAAATCATCAAGCGAACCAGGGGGGTGCCCCCGGGGGGATTTTGGTGGGGGGGCGCCCGTCCCCCCCCGTGTTGCCTTTTCGGGGGGGCGGGTGTGTTTTTTTTTTTATTGTATGGGTTGTTTTTAATGTTTTTTTTTTGTTTTATTTTTTTTTGAAAAGAATGGTGGTGGTCTGGGGTTAGTCTGGGTCTTTACTGAATAGTTTGGGGTTTGGTTTGAGGGAGTCTCTAGTAATTGAGTTTGTGGGTAGTGTTTTGTTTTGTTTTAGATCTCAATCTTAAATTTTTTTTTCTTGGTTTTTTTTTATTAAATTTTTTTTGTTCTGGGATGTTTGTTTTTAAATAAATAGTTTTTTAATTCTGTGTGTAAATGTTTTAAAAATTTTAAAAATTTATTAAAAAAAATAAAATTTTTTTTAGAAATTATAATAGGAAAATGGGAATTGGAATCTGGGACTGGGAAAAAATAACTGATTGAAGCGAACGATGCAAATTCTATTTGCTTCTCTTTCACTATTTTGAATTAAAATTCTTTAATTTATTGCTTGTTAGCCAGTGGCTACCATGCAAATACTGGCAACACCGAGGATGGGGGACAATCAAAATTACGAGGATGTTTCAAAATAAATTTAATATCTCATCTTCAATTCGGATCAAATTATTTGGATAAAGATTGTAATTACAACGAGAATCATATGTATATTATTATTTGAGACAATTCCATTAAATTGCAAAGTGCTTCATTATAAATAATCGTTTATACATACGAATTCCATTGAAATGACTAACTCTGTACAAATAATTTAATGAAGATGAAACATTATCATTCGGTTGAACCTTCTCTTACTTTGAGTGTATTATATATATATATAGATATTAAACTACTTTAGGAAAATTTGATAATAGAAACTATGAATAGGTCTAGTATCTAAATAAAATTATTCTATAATCTATTTAAAAGGTGAGTAGTTTTGTTTTAAAATTAAATTTTTGTTAATTATTGTCAAAATATTTAGTAGAATGTCGAAGACTTAAAAATTGAATAAAATATAGGAATTTTAAATATATTAATTACCCTTTATGCTCGAGAGTTTTTATATTAAATCCTAATGTAGGTGATATTGTATTTATTTCTTCACCATTAAATCTTTTTAAAATTGTTGTTTTTCCAGCATTATCTAATCCACTGTGAATCAAAAATTTTAGGTTAGTTAAATTTGAAATATCTTATTTATTAGAAATTTTAAAATTATATACTTACAGCATTAAAAGTCTCATTTCCTTTTCTTTTTGTTTCATTTTCTTTAATACTGTCCACAAACCCATCTTAATAAATATTTAATATAAAATTTTGAAATAAGAACACAGTTTGAAAGCCAAAACAAGAGAAATGCGGAGAAATGTCAAGTTGTCATTTAGCACGACTCACGACTCGAATTAAAATAGCAGCTGCTGGTTGGCTAACGCAAGTGACGTCACTGAAGCTGGCAAATTCAAATAATTCTTAAATTTCGTTCGACATTTCTTGATCTCATACAAAAACGTCCAAACAGATTTTTGTCGGGTCCATCCATCTTCGGCAAATCCTCCTACCGATTTGTTCCTTTTTACTTTCTCTTACCTATCTATGTATATTTAATATACAGAGAAAGTATTGGATTCATGTCAAAAATTCGATGAGATTTACGATGTTTTGAGGTACCCTGAATCCAAAAATGTAGTTTTCGCGACATGGTCTGTCTGTCGGTGAACAAAATATCTCAAGAATGAAAAGAGCTAGGCAAGTTGAAATTTTATATTTAATTTAGGGACCCCCATGGGACGAAGCTTTTGAACAAAACCGACCAAAGAGTACAACTTTCTCATTCCTTTAGTTCGACCAGTCACACCAGATTTTAAAAATATGTCTTCAAAACCGGCATACTGGTATTAATGGAAAAACCTCAAACAACTCTTAAAACTCTGCAATTTCTTTTAAGTTTAATATTTAACAAATTTCATCTTTTCCTTATGCTTTTATTTTATAGCTGCATCCATTTATTGTAAATGCCTTTTGTGATTTATTTCAATGTTAACTCCCTCTTATCAGATCTTATTTCTGTTAGAAAATAAATAGGAGCTTGCGAAAATCCAATGTCCCTGAAGAATATGTCCGCTGGATCCAGGGCTTTTATGAGCGAACATCAAGCAGAATCAGATGTCCGGCAGGAGACTCCGAACCGTTTTCCACTATGATTGTCGTCCACCAGGATAGCTGCTCTTTATCGTCTGTATGAATATCATCACTCGGGATCTTCAAAGGCCCCACCCGTGGTGTCTCTTTACGCCGATGGTGTGATGAAACTCGCGACAAACTAGAAAATTCCGTAAACATTTGGAAGAATCACCTTTACGACCGACGGATGCCGATTTTATTTGAAGTCGGCAATCTAGCGGATGGTGTGGCCGGTTGCTCTGTATTCGACCGAGACATGGGCCTCCACGAAGAGAAGTGAATCGGCACTGCATGTGATGGAGATGAGTATGGCCAGGTGGTCACTTGGTGTCACCAGGCTTGACCGTATCCCCAATGACACCATCAGGAGCAGGTTTGGCTTCACTGACAAAATGTGCGAATGGCGTCTCCGCTGGTTTGGACATGTCGTACGTCAAGAGAGTAGTCGTGGGCGAGGAGGTGAACGATATGGGGCTTCTTGGACGATAACGCAGAGGAGAACCTAGGATGATTGACTTCACCAACTTCCGAACTTGGGAGCAACAGAGCAACTGCTTTAAAAAGGGTGGTGTGGAGGGGAAGAGTAAGGACCGCCGACCCTGCAGCTCGGGAATAATATTTGGCGAAGAAAAAAGAAGAGGAATAAAGAGGAGAAATATTTAACTTTAAATAGATAATTGGTTTGTGAATGAAAAGAGTAAAATCATAATATAATCAACAAATTTTTATTATAATTTTGACAATTTTTTCTTTTGGACGAATTTGTATTATAAGAAAAAAACAAGTATATGTAAAAAGATAACATAAAAATATGAAAAAAGATATATATTGAATTTTTTATGCATGTTCTTTTTGAAAACATTTTTTAAAGGTCTCATAATTAATAAGATACAATAAAATTCAAGTTAATATTCAATATTTCAATAAAAATATTAATATAACTTCAAATTATAAATTTCAGTCAAAAAATCATATATATATATATATATAAACATATAATTTAAGTATAGAGTGAAGCAACAGGCGACCTAGGAGATGGCCTCCCAGAAATGAGTGTTAAATTTTTTTATTGTTTATATTTAATGGAACTCTTACACACACTCGAGCATATTTGAAAAGAATAAAATCATAATATAAATTACAATTTTTATTATAATTTTGGACGAATTTATATCATAAGTGGATTAATGATACAAAAGAGGATGCAGCCAATAATAAAAAGCATCTGTTTTAGTTAACACTCTTTATTTGGAACGTTTCGGCTATGATTAACAAAGCCATCTTCAGCCCTCCAAGCTAGAAATATATACATACATTCATTAAATAATTGTTTTGTTAATAAATGGTCATAATAGTACAATTATATACTCACAGTATATTTTATATTATTAACATATAAAACAGATGTAGTCAAATTAGTTATAATACAGTACATGTGTATTTGGTCGTATGTATATTTAAATTATCATTACCCACAAGAGAGCATGAGAGCAAAGCCTTGAATGCGAAAAAATTTTAACATTTCGATCTATTTAAACAAATAATTCTTTATAATTTTATTTTTATTGATAATTTTTTTATATTTAAATCACAGCCGATTATAAAAATGTTACTCATTTTATCAATTTTAAATAGATAAAAGCATTCACTGTTATTTTAAAAAATCTTTATTATTAATATATTATCAATTAATGACCATTGTCACACAACAGAGCGGCATAGAAATTGCTTAAACCTATGCAATCAGTGTGAAAATTAAGAGCCCTTTGACCGTATTTTTTTATATAGGATTTCTCCACTATCAGTCTTTTTGCCAAATTATTAACAATCGCCAATGTGACCACATTATCAAAGTCAAACTTATGCCCTGTTTCAAAGGAATGAACTGATAGTGCAGTTGTCAATTTTTTATTTTTTACACTATTTTTATGTTCAGATATTCGAATCCCTTGATGTCTGCTGGACTGCCCTATATAGACACTTGATGGGGATGGACAATCTAAACAATTTATTAAATAAATTGTGTTATTTATTTTGCTTTGAGGAATGGGATCTTTATTGTTAAAAAGGAATGAAAGATTTCCTGACTGTTTATGGGCTATATTTATTTTAAGATTGCGAAATGTTTTACAAATTTTCTCTGATACGTAAGGGATGTAAGTAAGAGAAAAATAATGGATAGGTGGATTACTTGCTGCCCCTCCCATATTATATGTCAATACATTATTACTTCTTTTATTATATTTAAGTTGGTAATTGTAAATAATTTTACTGATCATATAATTAGGGTAACAATTTTTACTGGCAAGTTGCTTAAATTGGTCTAGATTTTTTTGACAAAATTGTGTGTCTCCCAGATCAAATATTCTTTTGAGAAAATAATTCAAAGTGTTAATCTTGTAAATAATTGGTAAGTTGGAATGGTAATTAGTGAACCTGCCACTGTCTGATGGTTTAGTGTATATATCAAAACACAACGAGCCACATGTTCTTTTTATGACCAGGAGGTCTAGGAAAGGAATCATATTATTATTTTCGACTTCAAAGGTGAATTTTAAAGATGGGTGAAAGTCATTGAATTTTTTCAAAACATCGCTTACTTCATCAGACGGAAGACATGTTAGAGAGTCATCCACATATTGAAAATAGAATTAAAATTTTTTCGCATTCAAGGCTTTGCTCTCATGCTCTCTTGTGGGTAATGATAATTTAAATATACATACGACCAAATACACATGTACTGTATTATAACTAATTTGACTACATCTGTTTTATATGTTAATAATATAAAATATACTGTGAGTATATAATTGTACTATTATGACCATTTATTAACAAAACAATTATTTAATGAATGTATGTATATATTTCTAGCTTGGAGGGCTGAAGATGGCTTTGTTAATCATAGCCGAAACGTTCCAAATAAAGAGTGTTAACTAAAACAGATGCTTTTTATTATTGGCTGCATCCTCTTTTTGTATCATTAATCCAATTATATAACAGCCACAATTCGTTATAAACTTATATCATAAGTGTTTGTGTGTGTTTGCGAGTTCGCATCTCTACTAAATCCGCCATTGAATTAAGTATAATTAATAATAAAGTAATTATTATTATAGAGAGAAAATAATAGACGGTCTTTTTCATAGTTTTCTTAGAAAACAGTAAAAATTAAAAAAAAAACCGATTAAAATTAATAATATAGTATTTTTAATATTGCTTATTAAAATTAATAAAATACTGATTCATTTATTTTATAGTCATTTAAGACAAGAAACAATTTAGATCAGAATTTAGATTTTATTTAATAATTTTTATTTTCTTTTTGAGTATTTTTGGTCCTTTTCAAGAAAATTATATATTTTTCTGATCACTATCGTTTCTTTATATATATATATTTAATAAAATAATATATTGAATAGGATTAATTAATGTAAATTTGCAGCCCCCATACTAAAAATGTATTACACATAAAATAAATAATAAAATATAAGTGTTCGTATTTGGGAGACTAATTGCTAATAGATTGATAAAAATAAAAATGATGGAATGCTGAATCAATCCATTAAAACAAATTATTTTTTTAAAATGAAGTAGGTGAAATAAAATTCATCTCCCGGAATTCGGATGGCTTCGGATGCAAGGTCGGTGGCTGAACATTTTGATTTGATTCATAGCCGGTTTCAATTGCGTCTGAAATAACACTCAGCGATTGATTGCGTCTCATCATTGGCGAAGTACTTTCTCCATCTGATCTTGGTTGCGAGAGGAAACCACTGAGGAGGCTCGTCAAACTCCCTGACGACGATTCAAGACTTCCGCCTGCAGATTTTATGTAAATAAATAATCAATCAACTATTCTTGATCGTGGAATGGTTGAGGTATAAGAATAGAGGCAACGGTCGCTATTGATTATTGGATTTTTAAATATAATACGGAAGTATTTTTAGAACCCACGTCAGAGAAGTCGAAATTGATTTAGAATAGAAAGAAACAAAAAATTACCAGATTAGGTGAGAATTTTTTAGAATGTGATAAAAACTAATATCTTTGGTTTTTCCCAAGCACATGATTGATTGAAATATTCAACTACTAGTATAAAAAACTTCTTATCGGAGAATTTATATTTAAAAAGATCAATTAGATTTAAAAAATAAATTTTATAGAAATTAATAATCGAGTTGATTTCAAAGAGCTATAGAATCATGGGAACATTCATGAAGTGGAATATCCTAAAGACAAAGACAAGGGTGGATCCAGAGGAGTTTTTCGGGTGTGGGGGGAGGCAGGGGCGGATTAAAGGGGGGGCGAGGGGGCGATCGCCCCCCGAGAAGAAATTCACAATGTTATAAAAACTAGAAATCTAAAGAAATGATGATTTCCGGGCTTTAATTTCAATTGAATTTGTTACCAATCAATTTAAATAAATAGGAAAGGGGTCTAAATGGCCATAGATGCCCACAAAGTCCTTAAATAAAAAAAAATAAAAAAAAAAAAAAAACCGCCCCCCCCGACAAATTTGCATTAATCCGCCACTGGGGGGGGGGGGTAATCTGGTGTGGTTGGATCCACACACACAACTTTCTCTTATTTTCAGTAATTTAAAGTTGCATTCTGTACTTCTTTAGGGGGTCGTCCAAATATTACGTAAAGCGTTAGGGGGTGTCTGGCCAAAACGTTACTAATTGTTACTTGGGGGACCCGGGGGTTTCACTTGTAAGTGTGACATAACAATTCAAAGTTTTTGAAAAAAAAAAAGATAAAATGATATGAATTTTGAATAAGAAATTTTATTCGGGGGTGGGGGTAGTTCTATGTTGTGACATAATATTTGTAGGGGGTTGAGAAAAGTAGATTTATAGCTGGATAAAAGTTATTATTATCTCTGAAGATGGTCTCGACCGAGACCGAAACTTTATACTAGCTGCTCTTCTTTCTTCATCCTGCTTCTCATTAATATTTGAAGGGGGGTTTGTTTGTATGTGACTAACTGTTACAGAGGGAGTGGGGGGGGGTAGAAAATCATCACAGAGTCATCACAAAGTTTCATGATATGTGGACGACCCCTTACCAGATTTTTTTGTATCGAAATAGATTTGAAAACTGATCCACTTTTTTTGGAAACAGGGACCCTCAAAACGAGTATTTCCCTCAACATCCTCGACATCGAATTTTTGGCACGATAGCAATATTACATATTTAGATAAGAGAAAGTAATATATTTTTACTAAGAGAAAGTAATATATTTTTACTTTCTCTTATATATAACATTACAAAAAAACACTAATGGCAATATAAACAGGTGTAAAATATTTCAATGTAGGGATGAAATTTTTTAATAAATTTTTTTCTTACCAAACATTCCAGTAAAGAATTGATTAGGTTTTGTCTGCAATTTCCTCTGCCCTTTGGGGCTGCCTGGCAAAGATTTGCTGTTGCGTCGATGGCTTAAAATCCCTGCTGGAGGTTGCCAAGCGGCATCGATGCCATCTCCATCCTCTGACCCTGAAAAACGATAAAGCTTTATAAATAAATAGAAAAATTAACATCTCTTTAAAAATACAATACGTCACACACGTTCAATATTAATAATCAAACAATATTTAAAAAATATTATGCAAAATTATTATTGATGTAAAAATTATCGGAAATATCTTTAAAGGAAAAATTATATGCTTTCTGATGTAAGAATATTTGTAAAATACACAAGATAATGTTTGCCTTGAAATTTAGATAATCAATTAATTCAACTTTTTTTCTCTCCTAATGAAAGATTATTTTTAGTTACAATAAATATAACAAAAAATATAAAGGAAAATATGATTGGCTCACAAAATATACAGACATATTTGGAAAAAATGTTTTAATATGTGAAATGATTGAGTAGTTTTGTTTGGAATATTATTCTATTGTTTTTTAAAAATTAAAAAGTTCTACCTCATCCTTCCTTAGAAACGAGTTCTTTTTGTCTGGATATATGTAGAAAATCAGTGAAAAAATTGCGAAAAAAAAAATCAGAAAAATTGACCATTTTTAATGATTTTTTTTTTTGCAATTTATGGGACAAAATCCTCCCCCTCATCCCCCCCCCCTTAATCCTAATGTTCATGTTTTTGAACCTATCACCTCTCTAGACCTCAGAAGAAATTTTAAGGTTAATATATTCCTTTTCATCCCTCCATTCATGGCCTTAAGTTTAACGAAAAGAGGTGGTAATAAGTAGGGGTCTCTCCCCCGAAAACGGTACGTGGTGGGGGAAAACGGAGGTCATATTTGCATTCAGGAGGTCATTTTACTTATTAATCTGAAGAAATTATTTCGGGGCTCGAAAAAAAATTTTATTTTGCCGAATAGTGTTATTTATTTGAAAGTCAATGTGACATGCCCCCCAACCATATTCGATTTTTTGCCGATACCATGAAAACCGTTTGTTTTACTAAAAAATGTTAAAGGACTTTTTTTTTAGTAAATTGAATGCTCTTCAAAAAATTATTGATGACTTTTTTTGTTGGACCAACCGTTAAGGAGTTTCAGGTGTTAATAGTCAAATTTAGGGGAAACCGATGAACTTTGACCTTATAGCGGGCCACGTAAACGTTGTCCAATCCGTCTAAAATTTTGCAGGTAAATTGTTCTTGAATAAAGAAACAAAATGGGGGTACGTGTTTTCAGATTTCAGACATCACATTTTTTGGACCACCCTAATAGACATATATAGGCTTTATTTTTAAACTGGTAACCGTTGGCTCTAATTGAAACATTATGATTTAATCGGAGAATTAAATGCAAGCAAGACAACACAAAGTTTTTGTTTCAATAATTTATTTAACACTTGATACGTATTTCGACACAAGATGTGTCATCCTCAGAACTACATGACTAAGTACATTTACATGTCTATGTAATTCACTTCTGAGAATGACACATCTTGTGTCGAAATCAAGTGATAAATAAATTATTGAAACTAGCCATATATATTTATTAATTATGATCCAGGTATTTTTAACGGGGGTTAGAATCCAATTGATTTAAATAAATAATTATCTGACTGCATAGGTTCCGAGCCCAGTACTCATTGGCTTTAAAAATTATCAATAAATTTTCCTCTATTTTGTAGATATAAAAACCCACGATGTATTTCTTGCATATGATTTGGCGCCAGTGTGGCTGTTAGAATATTAAAACAGGTTTGAGGCCCGTGAGTGGAGACTGCGGTCCCCTCAACACAGTCTTAGGTCCATCAAGGCTGAGACGTATCGGAATCAAAATCAGGCCTCGAGATGTGAAGCTGAGTAAACGCGTACTCGCCCACACCTCACGTGAACTTTACCAAGGATCTAGAAAACGTTCAGGCTGTGAGACCCCAAATGTCAATTGACACAAAAATCTCCCTAACACAACGGATAGAGCGATGGAGAGGGTAGGGGGAGACAGGGACGGATTTATTTATTTTAATTTTTTTTTAATTTCCGGGACATCTCTCGACAAGGAGCTAAGCTCCAATTAGCAGAGAGAAGGAGGAGACATTGGCAAATGTTTGAAAATTTTCACGGCAAGTAGGATTTGAACCCGAGGGGTTGTATAGCAACTCTAGATTCGCAGCTTATCCGATTAGCCACAAGCCACCTCCTACTGCAGTTTTGTCGGTGGGGGCGGATTTTTTTTTTTTAATTTAAGATCTTTTTCGGCATTTACTTGGCCATTTAGGCCCCGCCCCTATTTTAATTAAATTGATTGGCAGTCAATTCAATTTAAATAAATTTTTGTCGCATGCGACAGGATGCGATTTTCGGTGGGGGCAGTTTGTTGGAAGATTCAATTTACAGGGGGCCTCTCTGGAGTATGACAATTTTTTAAATGGGGCATATCAAATAATATCACCGTTAAAGGTGATTTGTGACATGAATTGAGAGTTTAAAATAAATGTAAAAATATATTTTAGACAAAAAATCATAATTTCTTTAAATTTAGTTTTTAAATTTTTTTTAAAACTTTTTCAATTTTTTCTAAGGAGAGGGCGATCGCGCTCCCCCCCCACCCTTTAATCCGTCCCTGGGGGAGAGTAAAATGATTTGCTAAACTCGAGTCTAGCAAATCAACGTACTCAAGAAGTACAGCCTCCTCCCTTGATTTGCAAAAAATTCAATCAGAGCGACCTTCGGAAAATTTTTCCCCGTGTCTTGTCTATATTATATATAAATGAATTAATATTAAATTTTTTTTGGTTTTTCCGCAACATTTAATAAAAGAAAAGTATAGAGACACCTGACTGAGAGAGTATGCAACCGATATGCTTACTTGATAAACGGGTTGCCTATGTTACAGGCTTGAAAAGTAATTTATATAACAATAAAAAAATTATTTCCTTTATTATATAAGGAGAGTAATTACGAAAGTCATATTGGATTTTTAAATTTAAAATAAATTTTATTTGGTTTAGGGGTCCGAACTCGTTTTCCTTGGATTTTAGGGTTATCAATATTGACAATATAAGCATCTGTAATCTCTCAATCATTTCATAATAAAACATTTTTTTAAAAATAGATCTACGATTTTCTTATTGCGATATTCTGGTTTGGCGAAATCTATATGTATGAATAAAGAATGATAAGAAACTAAATGATGATGAAGTACCTTGGCGTTGGTTGACAATCTGCTGAGCGACAACAACGACACTCTGTCCACATTGAGCAGAGGCACCTTTGAAACCATCATCGGTACCAGGAGGATGACGAGTATTGGTCCATCCCTCGATTTCTGTAAAACAAATTTTTTTTTATTAGCGTTGACCTCCTAATGACGCCAGTGAAAAAAAAAATTAGAAAACAAGCGAAATAAATTTCTCAATTTAAAGAAAATCAATTCGATTTGGTAAATTAAATAGCAAGGAAAACAATAAATATTAAGCAAGTCATGTTGAGAAGGGGGGACACAGTTCAATTTATCAGTTTTACGTAAATTGTCTGACCTATGACGTGAATTAGAGGTGTGTTCGAAGTTTAGATATCAAATTTTATCAAAATAACTTTGTATAGTTAAGTAAAATTATTAATGAACAATATTGGATTTATTAATAAGAAAAGGTATGAAAAGTTAGAAAAAAAAAAACAAAGGAGCAAAGTACAAGAAAACAAGTGACGTAAAACAAAGTGATAAAGAATAAATTTGATCGATTAAACAAGAACATATTAAATAAATATCAAAACATATTTCTAAGGAAACTTGTTGTGTATTGATTTTAGATTATTTTCCTGGTGATTTCATTACAATCATAAATTCACACCTGTTTTCATTTCGTTTGAATAATTAATTATTCTTAAGTAACTGGTGTAAATATCAAGTCTGTTTTTAGTTGGATTTTATTCTAAAAAGTTCAAATTTTAGGAATGGTAATAAATTAAATAATAAAAACCCTTTCTTAAAAAAAAAAAATATTTTAACAATACAGTTGAGTTTTTTTTTTTAATTTGTTTAAGGTTTTTTTCGGCATCTGAGACCATATAAACCTTTTTCCTATTTATTTCAATCGATTGGTATCCAATTCAATTGAAATAAATTTCTCAACTACGACGGGATGCGAACCCTTTTGCCACTAGAAGCTGATGCTTTACCTCTGCCATAGGTCAAGGATTAGTAGAGATTTTTATAATTTTTTTCTATCATTATTAATTTCCTAAATTATTTAAACACTTGGAGGATATCTCCGTAGATTCAACTTCAGATCCGTGGATCGACTCCCGGGGTCATCCTATCTTTTTCGCTGTTTGATTTAGTAATTTTTTTTTTTTTTTATTTCATTTAAGGTCTTTGTCGGCATCGAAGGCCATTTAGACCCTGTCTCTATTTATTTCAATTGGTAGCCAAACGAATTAAAAAAATAATGGGATGAGGGATGCCAACCCTTGGTACAGTAGAAATGAGACCTTTATTTTGCAGATATTTCGTCCGGTGGTCATCTTCAGTACAAAAATATGATTTGATGATGGGCCCGTGTCGAAATTGTTTAAAAATTATTTTTTTTTCTTTCTTCAAAAAAAGCGGAAGTCCAACCAGCGGGCGAGCGTTCTGAATTCAATGCAAGTACATCAAACCATATTTTTGTACTCAAGATAACCAGGCGAGATGATAGTCGAAATATTTGCAAAATAAAATATGAGAGTGGTCCATCTAGTCTATTATTCTCCGGATATTCCTTGTCTATTTCGTCAGCGATAATTCCTCAAATTAAAATAGTTTTTCTTTATCCTTGGCTGTTTGCATCCTTAGAATTAAAATTTATAAATTAAATTATTTTTGGAAACAACAGAATTAGATATTGTAAATTTGTTGTTTTAACTAATTAATTTCCGAAAGGATATTTCAAAATAATAATAATTTCCCTTATATACAAAATGTCTAACTTCAAAGTATTTTTACTTATACAATGAATATCATCATCATCAAAGGAAATGATTCTCTCTATGGTTCAAATAATTTATATGAAATCATAAATATAAATAAATAAAAGTGTGACTTTAAATCTGAAATGGTATGATTCTAATTAGCATAGATAATACATAATTAGTATTAGCCAATTCGAAAGGCACGAAGCGATCACGAGGAATATTTCTCTAAAGACGCTGGCAACAAGATAGGAACAAAGTGATCGATTATAGAAAATAAAAAAAAATATTAAAAATCATCGAATATTTTTGATTAATCAGGGTGTTTGATAATGTAATGATGAAACATATAGAACGCCCTGGGAGGAGTCTGAGTTTTTTCACTACCGAAGAACATTTATTAAAATTACTTTTCTTTTTCTTTTGAAGAAATAAAGTGGCTGTTGTATTTAAACAATAGATAGGAAAGAAGCATAAATTTGTTTTGATTTGTATCTCTAACTTGGCGCATTGTATAAAAGGCTGATAAGCATTGCATTGTATTTTTGTACAAACAATTTATGTATAATAATACACACTATATGACAACACTATTTGACTCTTTGTCATTTGAGTTCATACTCTCGACCAGGGCCGGAACTAAGAGATTTTTTAGGGGGGGGGGGGGGCAAAATTTAATTTGACGATCGCTCCTTAAAATTTTCTATACAAAATTCATATCATTTTACCTTTTTTTTAGTAAATCTTTCTTTAATTGCCGCCCCCCTGATATCTGCCGACCGGGGCACACGCACCCACTGCCTCCGCCCCCCCCCCCCCCTAAATCCGGCCCTGCTCTCGACTATTGGACTGAGGATGGCTTTATCTCATTAAAACCGAAACTGTTTCCATAACAGAGAGTTTAATTTCGTGGAAACTGATTACCTGGCTGCACGCTCCTATTCTATCTATTGTTACTACTTTTCTTTTAGAAATATAAGCTGATTTTTGATTTCTTTTCCTAATGGCAACCCTTAGTTACGCCATTAAAAGCCCTCACGATTTTTGTTTAGGTAAGGAACCCGTAAAACTTTTCTTGTACAAAACTCCTTTTCATCCATTTTATATGATTTTTATTTAAATGTCCCTGAAGTATGGATAATATAGAAAAATTGAGTAGTTTTTTTTACTCTTTGCAAATACGCAAAAGATTCAACAACAATAAAATGCTCATCAAGATGAGTGTCACCTGTTTGAAGCCATAAAACTAAGGAAAATGTTAAATACTAAGTATAACTATACTTAATTGAATGAATATGAAACTCAAATTTATAGTTAAATGAGCTAGCTATTCGCGTCAATCGATTGATTCTATTATCGATCACAATCAATTAATCGATTATATTTTTTAAATTTAATTAAAATCGATGAATTGATAATATTGTAAAAAGTTAACGATAGGAGATGACGGACCGTGAGTGGGAGGGAGCTGGCCAATGAAGGGTCTGCACGGCTCTGTGTGATTAGCAAGCAGACCCATGGGTGGTTGAGACCTCGCCGGAGCCGAAATTGGAGTCTCTGCCTTCTTGGGTTGGAAAGCTGAAGCCGCCGTCGTTAAGCGAACAGTATTTGGAGGTGTAGATACTTTTGTAGCTGCAGGCACTTGACTTCGAGGATATCGAATGTAGAAAAAATCGTCGTCCTGTTGGGGCGGCGAGAAGGGCTCCTCGAAGTCGTACCTGGATCAGAAAAAAAACAAATTCTTAATATTTCTCATTTCCGTAAGTTAGATTGCTAATGATTAGAGACCGGATTTTAAGCAAAATGCTTATTGCTGAATTTTATAAGCAACCATTAGATATTTAATTTCTATACGAATTAGGAAAAACTAAGTGCATTGAGATTGCATTTTTTATGCTTTTTTGCTTTTTTGAGTTTTCATGCTTTTTTCCCTTTCGTGCTTATTTGAACTTATTTTACGAATATTTATATATATATTTTTTTAATTAAAAAATTTTTTCCCATTCACACACGCATACACTAGGGACGTATATAAGGGGGGGCGCCCCCAAAAAAAAATTTCCAAAAATCCCGCAGTGCGAAAAAATATAGCCCTGTAAAAAAATTTTTTTCAGCAGGGTGAAAAAATTTGGTTCCGCAAAAAAAATTTTTCGCAGGGCGGGGCGGAATAAATTTAGTTTATTTAAAAAAAAATTTGTATACGCCATTGGTATGAGTAAAAATTGCTTATTAGATGCTTTTTTCAACTTTTATGCTTATTTAACAACTTTTTATTCAAGTTTTTTATGCTTTTTTAAGCACTTTTTTCCATTTTTTTATGCTTTTTTGTCCGGTCTCTACTAATGATAAACCGTCGGAAGCCTTGAGTCTTAATTTAAAAAGATGAAAATCTTAAAAAAAAAATCATTTTTTTCTGCTTCAATAATTTTCTATAGAATACAAATCAAAGTGATGTTGAATACAAATCAAAGTGATGTTGATGTTGTAGGTTGAATAAGATTTATTTAAATGTATATCTTAGAAGCGTTAAGAGATAAATATTGGCCGATTTAACATTTTTTCAAAGCAATATCATTCAAACTTAAAGATCCTTGGAGCTTTTTTGTAAGAGTGTTGTTAATAATAATGACTTAAATATTTACAAAAAATAATGTTTTAAGAAACCAATACCACGGAAAGAATAAAAAAATGGCGTTAGAACGGTTGTGGAATAAGATGATAGAAAAATAATATTTTAGATTTCAGAGTGCTAAGAATTAAAAAAAAAAAAAAAACGTGTAGGCCTATCCATCAAAATCTCGACATCGATTTTTTGACATGATCGCAATACTTTCTCTCTCTATATATTTCTTATATAGGGTAAGAGAAAGTAAAAATAAAATAACAAATATTATTTGGCTCAGTCCCTGGGATCCGGAGTTGGCTTCCTGTCTCAAGCAAGAAATTTTTTTTTAACATTTTAGATTTAAAGTTGGGAAGAACTGATTTAGGGGACTGTCAGCTACGTATCCGATGAAAAATAATTTCTATCTTATAAACTTTTTAGACCAAGAACTTGTGAGAAATGAAATAATAATTTATGTTGAGTAGAGTAGTTTCTTTAGCTTTCTATTGTTTTTTAATCACTTTAGCATACTTAAGAAGTATTAATTTAGAAAACACTGTGGACATATAATATAAAATGTAATATTTTGACAGCGAGCCGTAGAGTAAAGTAAAAAATAATCTATATACAGTAGAACCTCGAGTAATTCGCATAACGAGCAAAACAAATTGGAAAAGAATGAATTGCTTAACGAGCGAAGTTTGGCATAACGAGTGGCCAGGTGAGGGGAAGCCCCTTTAATTACACATTGCATTTTACATCAGTCTGTGAAGGTGAAAGCTATATGGGGAGAATGTTATTATTTCGCATAACGAGTGTTTCGCTTTACGAGTATTATGCTCGTTTTGCTTATTACTGTCTGTCTGTCCGTCCGTCCATCCATTCGGCTATCTGTCTGTCAAGTCCTGTTTGAGCAATTTGAGCAATTTTATTTCATCTAATACCTTCTAAGGATGTCAGGAAAATTATTTTCATTCGAAAATTCCTATACTTTCTGACATTAATAACAAATTGTAGATATTAAATTTTTTTTTCATTATAAAATGTATACATAGGCTATTCAAGTCTATGAAATAGGATCTTCTGATTCAAATTCAAAAAAGAAACAACCTTCTTACGAACAAAGGAAAAGAAAAGAACGCGGGCCAGAGCCAGATATGCCTACGAGGTAAGGAAAAAACAAAAAAAAAAAAAAAAAAAGCTTTCAGGGAAGGAGAAAACCAAGTTTTTAAATTTGAATATTTCAAATTTTTATGATTTTTTTCAAAAATTGAATCTATGACTAAAGACGAATTCATCTCACACACACTAAATAAAAGAAAGTCAAAATACGAAAGGAAAAATATTTAAGAAATTGTCATATTTAAACAATAAAACTAATCAACAAGACAATCTGGCAAAAAAAAAAGTTCGAGACAGGATGAAAGAAGTATTTTTACAGCAAAATAAAAAATGAGCCAAGCTTTGGTTGGTATTGAGAAATGTTGTTGCTAAGGAAAAAGAACAAAGGTGATATTTGCATCTTCTGGAGGGGTGTAAAGTCAAAGAGTTACGACTTCAGGGAGTGCCAATCATATATCATATTTCTGATGCAATTTTACTCTATTTGAAGTATTGTTTCTAAGCGGAAATTATGACATCGACGTCTAATTAGTAGTTTAGATTTTATTTTAAATATATTGTAAAAAAAATAAAAATATCCAATGTCCTTGGACTTGGTTAAAGTACAATGCCTTCAAAAAATATTTTATACTAAGGTAAAAACCAAAGAGGTGACATCAAGAACCTGTCTGTGTGAAGGCTACGGATCAAAATGCCAATACCAATTTAAGTAAAAAGGCTATTAATGCTAATATTCTTAATGTTATTACTTTTATTTATGCTTTTTTTTAATTACACTTATAGGTAATTTCATATATATTTAATGATTAAATATTTATTGCTCAAGTTTAAAGTTTATCTAATCAAAATTTTTAATTGCAACGTTTGTGTTTTTTTTAGAAAAATGCTTTAAATTAAGAAAAGAAAAAAGTATATCTAATAGGTCTATAATTTATTTTCAAAATTTGCATATTACGAAAAATAGTAATATATTATTTTGATAAATTTTAGATATTTATTAAACTAATGTCACTATTTTTAAAGAAATATAATAATAAAAACCGAACCGGACTGCTGGTGGTCACTTTTCTGGCTCATTATTATTTTTATTTTCTCGGGGATGGTGGTATGCCCCCCCCCCCCCCGGCTAAGGCCCTGAAAGATTGTAATCATCAAAGATTTTGAGAATTCTAGACGGATTAGATATCCCTATGCAAAAAATTAAATATTTTTTGAACTTGTGTGTGTGTGTGTGTGTGTAAACGCGATAACTTAAAAACGCGACGTTTAAAATTTGTGGTTCTTACACTGAAACTGTAGATAAATCTCTATTTTGGAAGAAATTCGTCAATAGCAAGTGTCTAAAATGTTCAAATTTCTCTCATAATAAATCACTTATTAATAAGAGGGAAGAAACGAGAGATGCAGCTAAGGTTTTTTCTTTTTTTTTTTTTTTATTAATTCAATTCACACAGCTGATGTTTCGGTCAGTATAAAATCCCTATGACACTTTCATAATGACTTTTCGCCAGCTCTGAAGATGGTTCAAATACGGAACTGAAACATCAGCTGTGTGAATTGAATAAATAAAAAAAGAAAAAACTTTAGCTGCATCTCTCATTTCTTCCCTTTTATTAATAATATAACATAACAGCTAGTTTTGTATAAATCACATTATTTTTAACATTTTATATTCTTGCGTGTTTTTTTGATAACTGAATTTTTTTTTAGATGATCACAATGAAAGTAGGTAAGAGAATGTTAATGGTAGGCCATACGAGAAAGTCGAGAGGAGCTCACCACTTCCGATAGTTTTTTTTTTTTTTTGTAAACTTTTATTTCAATATTAAAAATAAAAAATATTATTTAAAATTAAATTATGTTAATTAAAATAATCACATTTATTCAATTGTATTTTATATTTCAAATATATTTTGATGAAAATTTTATCCAACTCTATGGAATACCCGAAATGTTAATAGAAATGTGATTTTTGAAAAAAAAAATCAAAATTATATTTTTAACGTTTGTATTTTTTAGTACTTGAAAGAAACAAATTGTTAAAAATATTATAGGCCTATAGACGTGTGAGAAAAATTTTCATATTTGTGAAGCAAAGATATTTTAGGAAAAGTGTTTTCAAAAAAAATAAATAAATAAATTAGGTCCAAAAAAAATTATTAGAGAACGTTGCCAATTTCAGCATACTTCGTTGACTTCAGAAATTTAAAAAAATTAAGCTTATAGTTCATAAATAAAAAATTGAAATAATAAAAAAAATTTTAAAATTTTAAAACGTGATTATAGTAATTATATAAAAAAAAAATAATTACTTACATAGGAAACCTCATAAAGCTGAATGTAGAGAACATGATCGGCATATTCGTAAACTAATTAGTTATAATGAGCGCGTTGAGTGTGACTTTTGTTATGGCTCAGTCTCTTGACATTACGTCAAATAAACTCTTACAAGTGCAGTTAGAGCCGATGCTCTTTGATCCGAATATCGGAGGCCGATTGTCTGCTGAGGAACACGCCTCCAACTTTCAACCAATCACAAGCCTCCATTCTTTTATTGTAAAAACTCGTATATATTATTTCAAGGCAAATCGGCTCTGACGTCACTTCATTATTAACTGGTATGATAATTGCGATTGTTTTAGTTTTAAAGGTGTATAAAAGTACTGATGCAATAAAATACAGACAACCGTAAGATGGTAAAAAAAAATGTAATAAAATTTATCAGAATTTTAATTTTAATGGCGGAGATAAGGAAAGAAAAGGAGAGGGCTTGGCTTGCCCTCCCGCGCGAAAATTCCATATGAAAATATTTACAATGATTAAGTTATTATCTGAAATTTTCCTTGTATCAAACGGTAATGATTAATAATCTTGAATGATTAATAAAAAACATCAATTAGATTAAAATAAAATTCGGGTTGTGTGATTTTTTATTTGGGAAAATATTCAAAGGAAAACAGATTATTTTTTTTGTCTGAAGCGAATACTTGTCGTCCAGTAAAAACCGGAACTAAAACTGAATCAGCTCGAATTCCTAGACTTATAATTATTTCTAAACACGAAAATAAATTCAAATCAAGGTTTCGTAATTATAATCATTTGTTAAATCTCGTATACTCTACTCGGGTGAATATCTCACACTAAAATTGTAGATCTGTAGCAACTTTTAGAGTAAATACGTCAACCGGAAGTAGTACTTAGCCTGATAAGTTTTTTCAAAAAAAAGTTTGTATTGTTTTGTCTTATTATGATAAATCACACAATTTTAGAAAGTTTTGGAAGAAAAAGACATCCCGAAATTTAAAAAAAATAAATAAAATACTAGCTACTAAAACTAAAACACTATTGAGAGGAAGGGCCTTTTTCCTCTAAAAAAATTATTCAGTTTTCAAAAAACGCTAAAGAATTTAAAATAATCTAATTTAACATGAGAAAAAAAAATTTCAAAATTTTTGATAAAACTTATTAGGTAAAGTACTACTTCCGATGGACGTATTTATTCCAAGAGTTGATACCTGTCTACAATTTTAGTGTAAGAAGTATATAATAAATTTCATCGATCTGGGTGCTTGTTTTTTTTAGTAATCGTAACCAGACACACACAGAGTTAAATCCAAAAATATATTTCTCTTTACCGTCGAGAATCATCAAAATCTCTAGGACGACTTTTTTGACGATTACAATACTTTCTCTACTTCGAATATGGCAAAGTAAAAAACACCAATATCAATCACCAATCAAATCTTTTTATTATTTGTGTATAGAAATCAGAATTGATAATCAATCATAAGTACTAGGAAGAAACATACTCTACTTTCATAACCATTAAAAAAATAAATAAATAAATTGGACCAATTGATGGATCTCGAGTTATCATCATATCTGTTTGTTTCCTATGTTAAAGAAAAATATTCCATTTAATCATACGTTAATAAAGTTCACATTCTTTTCGATAGCGACAATCAAAGTTGTGGTAATTTATTTGAATGTTATATGGTTTTCTTAAAAACCAGAGTTACCAAATATAAGAGTGTATTTGTGGTTAAATAATTTATTAATAATATCTTCAATATAGAACGAGTTGTGCATTTTCTCTTATGAATTGCAGCAATAAATTTTTGATATCCAAAAGAGAAAGTCTACGAAAAAAAAGTAAAATGCCGAGTAATGAAACTTTTGTGATGAATGAGTGAATCCTAGGTATTTTTATATAATTAAATTTGAAATGATAAGAATATTGATAGTATCAAGGAAAAACCGGCGAACGCAAAAGAGGTGTGTCCAGATTAGTTTTGCCTTAGGCTGAACGCACATCATATGAGCAAAAACGTTTTCGGACAAAACGTTTTTGACTAATCGTGCCTAAAACTGTTTTTTCAGTGCTTTTCTATGGGTCAACGAACAGGCAAAACACAATTGAGCATGATTCGACATTATAGAACAAAATGTTTTGTCATTGAGCGTTTTGCTCAATCGGCGAAACATTTTGTCCGAAAACGTTTTTACTCAATCGGTGTGCGTTGGCATTGAGCAAAATTGGCATTGCTCTTGGGCAAAGTGTTTTGTCCGAAAATGTTTTTGTTCAATTGGTGTGCATTGGCATTGAGCAAAATGTTTTGCCCGAAAACGTTTTTACTCAATCGGTGTGCGTTGGCATTGAGCAAAATTGGCATTGCTCTTGGGCAAAGTGTTTTGTCCGAAAATGTTTTTTTTTTCAATTGGTGTGCGTTGGCATTGAGCAACAATGTTTTGCCCAAAAACGTTTTTGCTCAATTGGTGTGCTATGGCATTGAATAAAACGTTTTGCTCTTGGACAAAATGTTTTGTCCGAAAACGTTTTTGCTCGATCGGTGTGCGTTGGCATTGAGCAAAATTGGCATTGCTCTTGGGCAAAGTATTTTGTCCGAAAATGTTTTTGTTCAATTGGTGTGAGTTGGCATTGAGCAAAATGTTTTGCCCGAAAAACGTTTTTGCTCAATTGGTGTACGATGACATTGAGCAAAACACGTTTTGCTCTTGGACAAAATGTTTTGTCCGAAAACGTTTTTGCTCAATTGGTGTGCTTTCATCCTTAAAGTAATCTTTTTTCTATGCTTGAATATATTCCAAAGTATATGCTAGTAAATCTAATTATCAAAATTATTCTTAGATCCCCCCCTTAAAAAAAAATTGGCAAAGATCAACATCTCCTCAAAAAATGTGCAGAATAGATATCAATGAGATTAAGAAATACACTCGAGGAATGTACACACTGAATAAATGGTGAAAGAAAATACTTGAGAGAAAAGACGACTTTGCCCAGGTAACCTCTGGACGCAAATCCAGATGGGAGTCCGCCCCGCTCCCCACTCTGAGTAGTTGCTTCTAAGATCCACTCATAGATAAATAATTTTAAGATAATTTTTGTTTCAATCATTCAGAATTAAAAAACATATATCTAGATCAAAGTTAATTTAGAATCTAGGCTATTAAAAATAATATCGTAGAATCTTAAAAAATAATCCTGTTGCTCTTCATTTTGAGGAAATTTAATATTTTTTTCATTTCAAATGGTTGAATAAGTAAAAAATGATATTAATCTGTCCTCGCTAATCATGCCTAACCACAAGTGCCCAGTTACTTTCTCCATTGCCAAGGTTATCGTCGACAGGCAATATAATTATAATAAAATAAATAAATAAATAATCCATAGAGCCAAAATTTATTTATAAATAAGCCTATTGAAGAAAATTGTCAAGAACAAATTAGACTTAAAAAAGTGCAAAATATCCGAGCTCCGATTTAATATTTTGTTCTAGTTCTCACAAAAATAACCAATATCTTAGTATATACTATTTAAAAATAAAATTCTAGTATTTTCATTATGTAAGAGGTAAGGTGTGGTTTATAAAAATAGAGTAAATTAATTTTTTTTTTAAAGATTTCGATATCTGAGGGTTTTTGGTAATAATATCTATTTTTCTAAATTAATTAATAGTCATATTTTAATCGCTCGGGAAGGGCAGTACACCCATGATCCTTAGTACAGTCGGCGCTATAAGTGCCTGAGGTGCTAAAGTGAAGCCTTGAACTTAATATTTTAAAAATAAATAAATCATATTTTTTTAATGCAACTGAAAAGAAGAAGATACTTTTAAAGCAACACTTTCGACGGCTAAGCATTCGACTGTACATAAGGAAAAAGAAGAACTTGTTTGGCCAGCAAAAAGGAAAAGAGTGTTTAAATAAATAAATTCACATTTCTTCTTTTACATCATTCTGATTGACTATCTAAGATTATTCTGATTAATTCTGGATTTAGCCGGTACTTTCATAAAAATTTTCATAATTTTAGAGATAATAAAAATTTTAGTGATTTTCAGTGATTTTTAAACATACCCGTATTCATAGTCGTTCCTTGAGGAAGAAGGAATCCTTATATCTATACATTTAAATTTAATAAATTTAAATTTATATAAGCTTAAGGATTCCTTGTACCTCAAGCAATGACTATGAATACGGCTATAATTAACTCAAAACAAAAAAAACTAGATATTCAAATTTTGTATTAAGCTAATCAAATTGGCCAGAATACTAGTACTTATGTACTTTTTTTCGATTTTCTCAAAATTAACGGTATCAAATTTTTTTTGGGGGGCACACCCTTGAGTGTAGACATTGGGGCCTGGCCCCCCAGAAGGCTCGTGCCCCCCCCCCCCCAGAAAGCTCCTTGCCCCAAGAAAAATTGAGAAAATATGGGGCTTTCCAGACCCAACGGAGGATAGCTGGTCCCAGCCCCCCCCTCCCCCCAAGCGAGGATGGCTGGTCCCAGGGCCGGATCTAGGGGGGAGGCAGTGGGTGCCCCGGGCGGCAATTAAAGAAAGATTTACTTAAAAAAAAAAGGTAAAAATGATATGAATTTTGTATAGAAAATTTAAAGGAGGGGGTGGCAAATTAAATTTTGCCCCCCCCCCCCTAAAAAACCTCGTAGTCCTGGCCCTGGCTGGTCCCATTGCTCCCCCCCCCCAAATTCTCTAGTTAATCCCATGAGTGTAGACAACCGTAACGCCTAAAGGGTAGTTTTAAAATCGATATTTTCCTTGCAAAAATTATAATAAAATAAATATTCTAATTTCCTAATTTTATTATATCGATAGATTTTAGAATTGTAGGGGTTGATTTCATTGGTTTTAATTCTGTCCTTTGAGATGCCAGTGCACTGGTTGCCTACATTCAAGGCATCAGATCATAATTGTATCATTTTGGAGAAATGTTTTGAAGACAGGGGCTATTAATTCTATACAGTAAAATATATAAAATTTAAATTTAGCCATTCATTCTTTACTAAATACTTTTCCTTATATAACATTTAAATTAATCTTTTTATAATTGAATTGATTATACTAATTTTTTATTAATTAAGTCATATTTCCTTTGTTATGAATAATTTTATAATGCTCTTTTATAAATATTCTAATTTTTAAATAAAAGCTATTAGCCAATTGGTTTGTTATCAAAGTTAGTTACTTATGCAATTGGATTACTTGAAAGAGATAAGATATGGAAAAATTATTATTTCTATGTGACCTTTAAATTATATTATTTCAAATAAATTATTATTTTCGAATGATTTTATACAGTAATACGATTATTATTAAATAAATCAAATGAACCAAAACAAGGTTAATATTATTTACTTCCAAATAATTAATTTCCTGGCATAGATTTCTACCGCATTCCACAGTGGTCTGTCTTGGATGGAATTTTTAGTTGAAAAAAAGATCTGACAATCATGCCAATTTAATTAAAATTAGAATAAAAATAATTTGAATCGTCAACAAGTCATCACATAGGTACATTAACCTAACCTCTTGTTTCTTTTTAGAGGGGAAAGCATACCTAAAATGAACTATAGATTTATTATATTAATGGCCGCTTCGCCCCCCCCCCCCCGGATCCTCTCCAGCTGGCTCGGGCCCACCTAAGGCGCACCCTTGGCTTTTCTTAATCAATTGCCCCAATTTTTCAGTCAACTCGTTTCAGGCAATTAATAATAATAAAGATTCCTGGCTTATTCAAAAATACAACCCTCTTCTTATCCCTTTAGAAAAATTTATATATATATATATATATATATATTCAGAACCGGAAGCAAAATTTTTTTTCGGAGTGATGTACGGGTGTGGGTTCGGATCCAAAAGGTAATCCCCCCTCCCAAATGAATAAATTTTAAAGAATATAAAATATTTTTTATAATTTCTAATAGTATTTAAAATTTTAACACCATGTTTCTTTCTATAAGTTTCTATTCTATAAGTTGGGATTTTGGGAGGGTGTTTGGACCCCTCACTGGCTATGGCCAGTATTGAATTAGAGTAGGCTATAGGAAAATCCTGAAGGTACAAACCCAGCAAAGTAAATACGCGAATTTTAAGCAAGGTCTAGTATTACTTCTATGACACTTTTTTCATATTCTTTCTTCACAAAAAGTTGAGCTTAACCCTTGGCTGATCTTAATCTCTACTATGTCCAGATATCACCAGATTCACCACGCCCCTTTTTTTTTTATTTATCCCATACCCAACAAATTGAGCAATGTTTTTGTTTTGTAGTTTTTGTTTGATAATTAAAGATTTTACGTCATAGGCCTATTAGCATATCGATTTCAATCTATTTCTGAATTAGATTGGAGGTCCTTTTTGAAATCAAAAAGAATATTATTTTTTTGTATTGGGTAATTTCTCTATAATTTTAGCTCGGTTGCTAGTCCAATTAGTCGCGACCCCCTGGGGCCGAGGTCATCGATTTCTGCCCTCTCTTGCTGATAACCTCCCCCTTGACACACTTCTTGATACGCCTCTCTGATAAAATGTTATCATCAATTGGAAAATTCTAAATCGCTAATGTTTAAAGTTATTATTTTCAATATTATTTATGCATTTAAAAGTTTATTATGGCAGTGTCTTTTGGGTCAAAGAGAAGACATAGCTTCTAGTGCCTAGGGTCCCGGGTTCGCTTCCCGTCCCAAGCGAGAATAATTTATTTCATTTGAATTGGCTACCAATCATTTAAATAAATAGGGGACTAAATGGCCTTAGATGACCTTATATAAACGTTAAATAAATAAAAATGTTTATTTTTACATTGACAAGTGAATGACCATATGGTCGCCGTGATCAGCGGCGTAACTAGCCTTTGAGGGCGGAGGGGGAGAAGTTCAAAAGGGCGCCGTTTTTCAAGTTGTAATATAATTTTAAAGAAATCTATCAATTTTTTGGACAATCTATCGAAAGAATATGATAAAATCACCATCCCTGGACTATATCTTAGATGCCCTAAGGCGCCTATGTCGGTATCGAGGGGCGTCAAAGGCTTGAAGCGCCTGGGGCGGAGGGGGCTCGCGCCCGCCCTCGCCCCGACCTAGTTACGCTACTGGCCGTGATTCGAAACATCAAAGAATAAAAAAATGTTTCAATAAAATTTGAGAAAAGTTTGATCAAAATAATAAAAGACATCAGACTCGATTATTGTTTTTCTCTTCAAATTTTTTTAGTTGTTGTGAGTTGTAGTAGTTCAAGAATCAATATCAAAGACATATTTGTGAATCAATTATTGTTTAAATCCTTCAATCAAAAAAAAAAAAACGCAGAAATAATGAATTGATGGAATCGAGTGTAAATTCGTTTGTTTGGTTGCTGGAAGATTGGCAACACAAAACTCCTTAAAGATAAACAACCAAGAGTGTGGCCTACGCTAATCCCTGGAGCTAATTGCAAAATTCATTAAGGAGTGGGGTCTAAACGCACTTAAAAAAAAAAACTAGACTATTATAAGGAATTTTTTTTTAATGAATTATATTCATAAGGGATTATTGGGACAGAAAATTATAATTTTTTTAATGACTCATTAAAAAATTAAGAAAATTAACACACATCATGCCTAATACGAATAACATATAAGAAAATTATTTTTTTGTTATAAACATTAAATTATTAGCTACCATTCTGACATCTCTTGGCAAATTTTCGTAATAGGTGTTTTGTTTATTACTTTCTCTTACCTATGTATATATGTAATATATATATAGAGAGAAAGTATTGGATTCATGTCAAAAATTCGATGTCGAGATTTTGATGGATCTTCACGTTTTGAGGTCCCCTGAATCCAAAAAAGTGGTTTTCGCGACATGGTCTGTCTGTGGGTGGGTGGGTGGGTGGGTGGGTGTGTCTGTGTTCAATTTTAAGCATGAAGGAATTGAGCTATGAGGCTGAAATTTTATATTTAAGTTAAACACCCTCCTGGACCGGAAAAATAAGCTTTTAATCAAAATCGGCCAAAGAGTACTAGTACTTTACTGATGTACTTTTTCAGTTTTTTTCGATTTTCTCAAAATTTGCTCCAACGATTTTTTTTTAAATTCAAAAATCAATTATTTTTTAGATGCTCTTTAAAATGTATATTCTCATTTTGCGATTGAAATCTTCTGAAGACCACTTTACTCTTGTATTTCATAGGGAAGGATAGGAGAAATGGTTGCCATGGTAACAAAATATAAATATTTTCCCATACTTATAAATTTTACATCTGAATTCCAATGTTCCGTACTGTCGGGAACTAAATATATGTCGACACAAAAAATCTGGTGTGACAAGCACAGAACACAACTTTCGATTACCGAAGGTAAGAGAAAGTTGTGTGCTGTGCGCCAGTCACACCAGATTTTTACTTTTTAAGACACACAACGCCCTCTTGTCGGGAAAAACCAGGGAAAAACATACATAACATCTACACTACTGAACCCCCTAAAGCAGTGATTTCCAAACTTTAAGTTACCACGCCTCCCTTAAAAATATTTATTCTTATGACGCCTCCCCCCCCCCTTTTATAAAATACAAAAACAAAAATTTTTAATGCTAAAAAATATAAATTTATATAAAAATATTTTTTTTTATTTATTCTTATTTATATTAAAACTAGCAATCAATTGGAAAATTGGTCCTGGTGGCCAATATTCGCGCCTCCCCTTAGACTAGTCCGAGCCTCCCTAGGGAAGCGCGCCTCACAGTTTGGAAAACGCTGGTGTAAGGGTATTTTATGGCTGGTGGAATTTGTATCAGGAATGAAAGTTAGAAGAAAACGCAACCAGAATTTTTTCTTTAAAAATATATTTTAACAGCTTGACGTTTCGGCCTTGACCAAAGCAGAAACGTCAGCTGTTAAAATATATTTTTAAAGAAAAAATTCTGGCTTCGTTTTTTCTAACTTCCATTCCTGAAGAAAAATATTTTTCTCAAATCTTATTTTCACCCCCCTAGGGTGCCTAACTTAAATATAAAATTTCAATCTTCTAGCTCAATTCAAACCCAAACAGACACACAGACAGAACATGTCGCGAAAACCATTTTTTTTTTTTGGATTCAGGGGACCTCAAAATGTATATATCTATCAAAGTCTCGACATCGAAATTTTGACATGAATCCATTATTTCTCTCCATATATATGTATATTAACTTATATATATAGGTAAGAGAAAGTAAAAATTCAAAACCGAATTGAGATTAGTTCTATATACAAAAAGATGCGCTATCTCACCCCAGTAAAATTCTAAGTGGACTAAACATATCTTACTTTCCTACCTAATGAAAAAAATCCTTACAAAATTCTGCAAGGGATTCGATAGGTTCCTAAATTACCCTGTGTTATTATTATCTGTTTATGAGAGTTTCGAAATTCTCAAAAATTAATTCCGCCCCAGTAATAAGAAATTTTAGAATGACATTAAAATGTTTCTATCCTACTATACTATTTGCTAAATATTGAATATAAATTTTAACTCAAACGGAATGCACTTATTTTTTAGTTAAAGTATTAAAAAACATTAATATCTTTGAGCATTATAGGGAATGGGGCATTAACCCCCATGTTTAATGCCTTCATACCTCCCCTCTCCCTTTAAGGAAATTACTCTCAAAATAATTTGAATACATTTATAAATAATTATTTCAATTTTTATTTTATTTTCATATTCAAAAGAATCGTTTTTCTCAGTCAAATTATTCGTTTCTATCATTTTTTTTTTCAATGATAAAATGCATAAAATTACCTTTAATAAGACACTCAAGAGGGTGTGCTGGTTGACGGTGAGGTCAGGGTGGGTTACACTATATTAATTATTCACTTTGATTCACTTTAAACACAAAAAAAGAGAGCAGCGCCTGCCTGCTCGGCCACGCACTCGACTCAACTGAACGAGAGAGAGACTTGTCTCTTTCTATAGGAATAAAATAGATGAAAATAACAATTCCCTTTTTATTAAAAGTAAAAAAATACCTTTTGCTCTAATCTAACTATATTTATAACTGGAAAAGAATGTCAACAAATGATTTGGAATATTCCAAGGCCTTTCTTAAATAACCAACCCTTCACCCCCGCACCCCTAATCAAAATAATAATCAACGCTATTTTTTGAATGTTTTCTATTTATTTGGCTTCCATTTAGCTAAAATCAATTTAAAAAAACATTTTTTTTTTTTCAATTTTTCAACCCCTTATCCAATCCTAATAAATAAAATAATTAACAATGCTTTCGCCTTCGGCGAGCTTCGCGTCTAGTCAGAAAAAAATTAGAACCCTGAAAAACTTCCCTGGATCCGCCTTTGGGTTTTACACATAGTATAATTTTCTAGAATGTCTTACTTTAGGCCAGTGGTTTATGTTTTAACGCCCCCTTAAAAATATTTAATCATATGACGCCCCCTACCCCACACATTTAATAAAATAGTACAAAAACAAAAATTTTTAATACTAAAAAATATAAATTTATATAAATATATTTTTTTTATTTATTCATATTTATTAGTTTAATTAAAAACTCAGTCCCAGAATCTTCTAAATTATTTTATTATTTTATTTATAAAACTAGCAATCATTAGGAAAATTGATCTTGGTGGTCAATATTCGCGCCTCCCCTTAGACTAATCCGCGCCTCCCTAGGGAGGCGGGCCTCACAGTTTGGAAAACGCTGCCCTAAGGAGTGGGTCTTTGGGTTGCCTGCCTCCAGAGCTTCCTAATTTCTATACAAACCATTGGAAAATATAGGGCAAATATTTAAATATGGATGAGAGGAGTTCTAATTAAAAAAAAGGATTGATTCCATTTTCTTATTATTCTATAATTTAGAACTGTTAATTTGCAATTAGATGATTAGATAAATTTTTTGGAGACGTTTCATTGCCGTGACCTTGAGCAGGGTTGAAAAATGCCATCAGATTTTCAAACCGTAGGGGCAATGTTAAACGTAATTGAACCTTGGTTGAGTGGCCCCGAGAAATAAGCGTGTCAGTATGCCAGTATTTTTACAAGAAATATGAATTGTTGGCAAAACGAAGTCGATTTATCAAAGAAAAATTACTTGCCAAAGGTAAATAATTTTTTACTTTTTCTTAGCTATATATATATGTTAATATATAGAAAGAAAGTATTGCATTCATGTCAAAAATTCGATGTCAAGATTTTTTAACTTGCTGAGAAAAAAAAATTTACCAGGATTAAATGGCAATGACTTAATAAACAAGCTTAGGGTGTTTTAAGGATAGAGTTGAGAAATTAGAAAATAAATAAAAGAGACCTTGAATTGATTTAAGAATCTTGGACTATGTTCCAAATTATTAGCAAATTTGTGATTCATATTTTATGTTTTGGCAATGAAAATTCTTCAGAGAAATTTATCTATGTGAATTTTGCGTCATAAATTTTTGATTTATTAAAAGATAAAGTATGAGAAGACAGATTCGTCAAGATAAAGAGAACGAGAAAGTGAGTTGATTGGTATTTAATAAGTAAAATTCCATTAACAATAAGTAGCAAAATATTTATTTTTTGTTATGGAAAATTTTAAATATATAAACGGTCTAGATCAGTGGTTCCCAACCTTTTTTGACCCATCGCCCCTTTCTGGAGGTTGACTAACACCTATCGCTCCCCTTTACATTTTCATTGTATGCCTAATTTTAATTTGAAGTAAAGTGTAAATAATAAAGCTTTTATTATTTTAAACAATTTTATTACCATAGGCCTATACACAGGGCCGCAGACAGACTTGACGGGCCCCGGGGCTACTTACTAATACGCACCCCCCCCCCCCCCAAAAAAAAAAAAAAAAACAACTTAAAGTTGTTTTTTAGTATGTAAAAGGCTATTGTGGCCTTCATGCCAACACTTTTTTACACAGTTTTTGACACAACTTTTGAAATAGTTATACATAGCTTACAATATTTATTTAAATAAATTTTTTCAAAATTTCCTAAACAAAGGGTTACAATAATTTATCGAGGACAGAGGATTTCCGGGGGAATGGGAATTTTTTTTGAAAATTAGCCACTGAAATCTGCGTTTTGCTATTTTGAATCGTGAAAAAGATCAAACTTGATTTGAGCTTAAAGGGCCCGGGCCCCCAGAGGAAAAAAAATTTCAAGAAAATGATTTTTTTTAATCGAAATTTAAGATTTGAGCTAAAAGTGATGTTTCAATTCTAGATTGAAATTATCTTCAGACTTTTTTATTTTTATGATAATATTTTGTCCTCTTCTATCCTAACCATCCTGTAAAAAGGAGATTGTTCTCCCTTTGAATACTCATCGCCCCCCAATCGCCCCCCCTGAAAACCCAAATCGCCCACTTGGGGGCGATCGCCCCCAGGTTGGGAACCACTGGTCTAGATAAATAGTTTAGTTTTCTTAATGAGGGATATGATTTTAAATCATATAAAAATAAATAGGTGAGCCGGAATGTTTTGAAAAAAAAAAAAAAAAAAAAAATATTTTTAGAGAATATAAGTTATGTTTTTAAAAAAGTTCCTATGGCAAAAAGATTCAAGAACGGCCCTAGGTGATTTTTTAGAAGCAAGACTAGAATTATTATTAGAAGAAATCCAATCCTTTTAAAGTGGAATACTAAAAAGTATACCTGCTTAAAATGAAAAAATTAAAAAAAGTTGAGAAACAAATCAAAATAACTAGTCCTCTAAGGGGAGGTGGGCTGGGTCCCCCCCCCCCCTTGCAGGACCACAACTGAAAAGATTATACAAATATATATTTCTGATCAGGGGAGGCCCAATATATTAAGCCACTTTTCTGAAATTGGCGTAAACAACTTGTAAGCAGAGCAAAAAAAAAGGCAAAAGGGAAGCGGAAGAATAAATTTCGAAATGTTAATAAAGGCTGCCTTTTATATTGTAGAAGAGCTGACCGATAAAATTGGAATAGTGGACAGTTCATAATATTTATTGTAAGATAATAGGGTGTGGATCGAGTCAAGTCAAAACTAAGTATTATATTAAAATTGAACTTAACTAGTAGATATTTACTATAAATGTTAATTTTATAGATTGTATATAGTATATGATAATTTTATTATAAGAAAAACATGATCAAAAAAAAGTCTGAAGTTTAGCTCTAAGAGGTGATGCGTCTTAATGCGTCTTTTAATTTTATTCATAAAGTATAGAGAGGTTCAGAAAATAAGTCAAAGACTTGTTTAAAAAAAAGGTAATTTAAAAGTATTTATTTTTTTTAAGAATATTTGTTAAACTAAACAGGAAGTCGATTAATTTATGAATCATGTGAATGTGAATGACTCAAATGAAATAAACAAAAAGTCAGAAGAAAATTAAGGTCATTATATGAATATCGCCTTTTGGCTTAGGCATTTCTTCAATTTCCAAGTTAATTAGTGGATTAGACAGTGAAGGCAGGATTTGTATGGAAATATGTGATTTTTTTTTTTTGCTATTGATAGTTTTGAATAAAATTCCATTCATTAGGTTCTTATCAATAAATAATCAAATTTTATCTCTGTCTAATGTCTTTGGAATCAGTGTCAACACCAAGATAAACATTAAAAAAAAATAATTTAAGGAATTTGAAAGATAATTAAAATATATTATAAATGAGAATAGGCTTAGTATTGTGAAGTAGATTTGTTTGACCAGTCAAAAAGGATATCTATAATGCAGGACTTTTGAAAACCAAATTGGTTTACAGATGAAGATATATGTGGGTCGTCCAATTTATTTGGATTATCTTCTCCCGAGTTGAGTCAAGGTTTCGGAGACCAAACGCCTCCTTCTTCATGACCACGAGGGGTCAAGAAAACAAATTTGCCCTAATAACAAAATTGAGGACTTGAAAATTGTTTTCTTGACCCGGCATGGTCTGAAGAAGGAGTCGTTTGGACTCCGAAACGTTGACTCATAGCGGCAAGAGATAATCCAAATTAATTGGCCTGATCACCAGATTTTTATTTATCTTTATCCTTCTCAAATCGGTTCAACTTTTATGAATCAATTGGATAAAGAAGAAGACTTTTAAAAATAGACCGCTTTAAACTTTTACAATATTTCTACAGGGTGAAAATTTGTAAAAATAAAATTATTTAATCTTAAAAGTTTAAAAGCAGCCGGAGGGGGGCCTGACAACGAATTAGAGCAAGAGCCACCAAGATCGCTGCATTTAAGTAATGCCAAGAGCGGCGAAACCATGGGGGCCACCAAGGAATCAACCTGTTGAACGTCCCCATGTAAAATATATATATATTTTATAAACAATAAACCCTTAAATGGTCTCAGCAGCCGAGAGGGCAAAAAAAAAAGTTTAAAATAGGCCTACTAAATAAAAAATAAAGAAGCGTAACTAGGAGAGTTTTTGAAATTGCATTCTAACTTCTTACACCTAATAATAAAAATAATCTACCTGATGTAAACGAGAAGATTTTGATTGCAAGCACAGAAGAAGGCTACTCGAAGACACCACTGGCTCAAATGGTTAAATTTAACTCGGATTTTAGGGTAAATAGGCTCTGAGCCGGCGAGAATGCATTCTACACTCCTCGGTCACATGTGAAGGTATAATTAGAAACGGAGAACTCATTTGAAAGCAACTCAATTCAATTGAGATAACAAGTGTAAATATTAACCAGAGCTCAAAACAAAACAAATTACTGTAATATCATACTATTTGGATGTTTGTTTGTTTGATTTTTTTTACTATCTGAGTATAGACGTAGTAAAACTAAAGAGGCGCATGATCAAACTAAATTTGTTTCTAGCTACTTTTAAGAATCCCCACGGTGCAGAATAAAAGCATTTTTATATATTTATAAAAATAAACTAGAATGTCTACGAATGAAACAAACAATTTGGAATAATTCCAGCGGCCTTCTAAAATAAAATTCACTCTTCTACAAAATTACCAAATAAATCTTGGGTAATTGCCTAGGGTAGAATTTATCAATTATAGGGCTTTAATGGATAGCCTAGATATTGAACGAACACAATCGATCATTGATACCTCTATGAAAATGAGCATTTAAATTTATATGCATCTAGCTAATCGAAGAATAAATAATAGAAATTTTTTATTAAACCTACAGTCATAGCACTTCTTGAAAATGAACTCGAGAAACTTTATCTTTACATATATATGTATTTTTTATTTTTACTAATTCGAGTTTGCTTATTTCATATTCATATAAATTACTTTTGCAAAAGTTGTTTTGGTCATTTGGAGACTTAGAAAACTCCGCTTGACTTGATTGAGGAGCTAGCTAAAGCTTGTTGTAAAATGGATAATCTCACCTTTTCAAATCAAAAGAGAGAATGTAATTAATTAAAGAAAATGGCTGTGTAGAATTCAATCACAGAAATGAAGAGAAATCCAGCTAGGTAGGAAGCCTCTATTATTAAATCAAACTCATTTATTACAAAACGTTTCGGCTAAATTTATTGTGCCATCCATCTTCAGTTGTTTTTTAAAAATAGAGTTGTTAATTCGTCTGTCCATAAGCTAGTCATATACAATAGCCTATATATAAAACAATGTAAGTATATTTATACATATGATGTAACTAGTTGAGAAGCGAATTTCGAAAATGATTTTCGATTATTGATCATTTTCGAAATTCGTTTCTCAACAACTAGTTACATCATATGTGTAAATATACTTACATTGTTTTATACATTGGCTATTGTATATGACTGGCTTGCGGACAGATGAATTAACTACTCTATTAAAAAAAAAAAAAAAAACAACTGAAGATGTCACAATAAATTTAGCCGAAACGTTTTGTAATAAAGAAGTTTGATTTAATAATAGAGGCTTTCTAACCTGGCTGCATTCCTCTTCATTTCTGTGAGAATGTGTTTATTGCATTTTGTTTTTGGAATACGGTCAAAAAATATGAACGATTGTATGGTTATGTTCCTAATAACCAAATATCTTTTCTAGGAGTAAATAGAAGGGCTGTTTCGGATGGGGGTTGAAGTTTTTGTGTATTATGCCTTTACTTGAACACTAACATGAGGCCCCTAAATTTCATCTGCTGAGAATCATATTGGCAAAAGTCCGAAAATTCAATTTTTGAATTAAGCCTAGCAAACGATGTTAAAACATCTTCTCTTTTGAGTGTCAAAGTGGCGAAAATATATTGCTATGTTGCCCGGCTATTTAAATGTACATGTTTATAAAACTTTCAAACGCCTTTTCTCGAATTGTTGAATTTCGGACTTTCGCCACTATGATTCTCAGAAGGAGATTTGTATATATAAGAGAAAAAATGCATGTTTATCTTGTGAATATAAATGCTTTAATCAGTAGCAAAATAAAAATAATATAATTTTTATAGATTAGATAATTATATTTATTATTTTAAAGAATGACAAAACAATTTTGAGTTTTGATAGCGTGCTGACTGGTTTGAGAATGGAAAAAGCTTTTTGTACAGAATGATTTTTTACCTTAATTATATATACATTATTGATAGAAGCGGTGAGCCTTAGCATATATATATTATTTAAACATTATGAACAAAAAGCTTTTCCAGGCACAAACCTAACTGAGGAAGATTTGCAGCACACTATCGAAATATCAATGTTTGTCAACCTTTAAAATAATAAATTAAATTAAAAATTGTTTTTATTAAACCTTATCACTCATTAATACTAATAAGAATGTAACCAGCTACCAATTAATTTCAGAGTGGGACTCATTCATTGCAGATCATACAGGTAATAAATTTATTAATAAGGATGCATTTGGTTTTGAAAAAGAATTATTACTCTCGAATATTTTTTTATCACACGAGGAACATAGTGTGTTAGACAATAGCAAAAACATTCTTCTGTTGTGATGTATATTACAAGGAAAGCTATCTTTTTCAAAAAATAGAATGAATAACAAATAAGAATGCCAAACGATTTTCGAGAGAAGTGGATAAATCTTTTGAAAGAGGGAACCTTTCAATTGAAAACCCGACATTGCAGAATGTTTTTGTAATCATACTCAGACTTTATTTTATATCAGTGGCTGACAAGTTGTGAGAGATTAAAAAAATATTTGATAGTAAGTAAAATAAAAACTTATCAAATATATTATATAAATTCAAAGTAAATATTTTCTCTTACATATATACAAATAAAGGCCTCATGTTGTTTCGACCCAGGTCTTCAAAAGGAAAAATGAGAAAACGATAAAAAAAATTAATAATTATTTCAAATGATAAATTAAAACAGATACTAATATATAGGCCTATATATATTTATTGCAATAAATCATTTTAGGGCTTGAATCATTTGAAATAATTATTAATTTTTTTATCGTTTTCTCATTTTCCTTTTGAAGACGTGGGGCGAAACAACATGAGGCCTTTATTTGTATATATATAAGAGAAAATATTTACTTTGAATTTATATAATATATTTGATAAGTTTTTATTTTACTTACTATCAAATATTTTTTTAATCTCTCACAACTTGTCAGCCACTGATATAAAATAAAGTCGAAGTGTGACTACAAAAACATTCTACTATGTATATATATATACTCTTATTAGAGTATGACTTTGTTGAAGATAAAAAATGTGTTGAGACGAATTGTAAATCAATTAATCTATGATATTTTTGGCTTTAAATTACTGAAAATAAAAAGGAAATATATGACTGTTTCTCATCTAAAATTAAAAAAATTAATAGGTCCAATTTGAAAATATGGATTGTTCATTGAAATTCTAAGCTTTTAGAAGAATGCCAGACATTTAGTAAAGATAAGTAAGAAAGGATTAAAAATAATATATCTATATATATAGCCTATATAAAAGAAAAATCTAATATTATAGCTTCACTCACCGATCTGTCATTTTGCTTTTCATCCATTGAGGAAGAGGAATGCTTGAAGAAATTGGTCTACCGTTGTCAGTTGAACTCATCTTGTAGTTTTTCTTATTTATCACAAGTTTTTAGAATTGATCGACTAGTCTTTGAGTTCTGGAAAAGAGAGAAAATACAATTTAAATTAGTGTTTTGATATAATTATGAATATGATAAGATTTTTTTTAAATTAACCCACTTGAGATATTTTGTTAACATGACAGTCAAATTGATTTGTAATAAAAACTTTTACTTACGTGGAGTGTGTTATTTTCAGATAAATTATCTGATGTCAAATAAGTATTGGTCAAATAAAGATCATATTAAAACAAAAAATATTAACTATATTAAAAAACATTTGGAAGGTTTGTGAATAGAGCATGTGAGTAAGTGGCTCAAATAAAGGAAGGATGGCGAGATGTGATTATGTCAATGGCAGCGAGGTTAAACAAAGAAGATAGCAAAGTTATTTGTGACAAACAATGATTTTGAAGTAATATTAAAAATTATATTAATTCAATATATATCTATAATAAAAATAAATAATAATAATTGTTTTTGGGTTTTCAATTAAGATTTATAATTATATTTTTTGAAATTAAGTGAGCATTGAATGTATTGAAACTACTTAGCGAGGGAAATACAAACTCAATCTGTTAAAATAATTTTTCAAGTTTGTGTTACGTTCAATTTATTAATCTTTTGTATTTTTTTAAAAACACTCACTTTTTCTCATTCACACTCACACAGTCTTCTCGGCAACTCAGGCCATATAAGACTTTAACGATACTCAATATTTAATAATTATATATATTTGGAGTCCAGGCATTCTTATTTAAGCTATTTGGTTTCCCAATATTTTTAATATATATAAAAAATATTAGTATCTATAGAATATATATATATATATTGGGAGTCCAGGTATATTTATTCATGCCATTTGGAATTCAAATGGCTTTAAAAATCATATGACTGGCTGGGATCCGAATTCGCGACCCTTGCTAAAGAAGGTCAGTACGCTACCAATTATATCAAAGCCCGAGGGCATTAATCTTTTGTAATTAAAAAAAAAAAATTTAAATTTTCATTTTTATAAAAATGGTAATAATAAAACTTCAAGACAATAACATTAGCTAAGAAATGTAACAAGAATAAGCTTTTTAAGACACTTCATTTTATGAAGTAAAAAAATGCGAATTTTTCAAAATTTCCACTTCTGAGTCTTGGACGGAGCTAGAAGAGGAATGGGAAGTTCTTGTTCGAGACAGAGAAATATAAGGTGTGAATGTACAAAGAAAATAAAATTCAAGAGTAGAGAATCAATGTTTTGTCTTCTTTTCATTAGCATCTCTTGAAAATTCTATATTAAATCCAAAATTATGGAAAAAGTCCTCAACACTCAAATTTAAAACATCTGGAACATTGCGGAATGTTGAATGATAGGCATGCTCGATCGACCGGGGACATTTTGAGGTTTGTCACACACCTCTGGAACAAAGCCATGGAAATGAAAGGAGGAACTATTGAAGTTGCTCTTGACATTTCGAAGGCTTTCGATCAGGTATGGCATGTATGCTAAACTTCCATCTTTTGGCCTATCCTCTGAACTGTACAAGTGGATCAAATGACTTCTGACTGAGCGAAGGATCAACGAAGCGTTACTTTTCCTCCTAACAACTCCTAACCCTCTATGAATATGGTTCCCACCTTTGGCGAGGGGCGTCGAAAGACTCTCTCTCCTCCTTGGACGCCATACAGAGGCGTGCAATTAGACTGATAGGTGATTCTACCCTCACCGGATCCCTACAGTCACCATATCATATTAGAAGCGTGTCTGTACTCTCTCTTACTATATCTATTGGGGGTCCAGGGATTCTTATTCAAGTCATCTGGTATCCAAATGGATTAAATAAAATCATCGGACTGCCTGGGGTCCGAACCCGCAACTTTTGGTGTACGAGGTTAGCGCGTCAACTCCTACACCAAGCCCGAGGGCAGCCCGACACTTGCATAGTATTGTTTTTTTTTTTCATTGTTGATTCATTTCACAAGTAGGAGCGCCGAAATTTATAAATAAAGCTAAATAATAGATAAACACACCCTATGCTGAGAAAATAATTATGTATACTATCAACATTTTTCTTGTAACAACGAAATTAAATTTGTAATAACATTTTTTATAGAAGGATGAGAAGGGAAGTTTCCCAAATGGCAGATAAATCGATTTTTGTACCATCAAGATTGAATCTACAGTAAATATGAGCTTTTGCCATCCTTAGGGAGAAAATTTATTTGAAATAGGCCAAGCAATTTTTTTTTTTTTTAACAGACACTTTTTTCTTTCTAAGGGAAGTATAACAATTAGAGTAATATTTACCTATATCAAGAATTTATTGATTATAACTCCTGAATCTTAAAGTTTTTACTAATTTTTCATCCAATTTTAGAAAAAATTAATTTTTATATTAAGAAAGAACCTTAAACTTCTGATTTTTTTGAAATACAATAAAATTCTACTAAAATAAAAATTATTATTAATAATATGACTATACAAACAATCTTGTCTTAAAAATAATTTATACAACATTATCTTATATACAAGTATATCTAAAATATAATATAATAAAATATATATTAATTGTTAATCATTAACAAAGTCATTTTCTCATTTAGTTTAAATTACAGAAAATTTATTAAAATCTTTTTTATAAATGGGAATTGGCAAAGAATTGAAATTAAAATAAATTAAGAAACTGGACTAGAAATAGGCAAAATATCAGCTTTCAGAGTTCAAAGGAATTGAATGAAAGGCAGGAAGAAAAAAAAGAGAATTTTAGGAAGACTCACCGTTAATGAAAATTGGAGATAATTAGGCAAGGAGCTGGACATAAGTTTTTTCTTTAAAAATTTTTGATTTTCTTCTCTAAGTTTCCATAGTCTTTAAGATAATCCAGACCTAGTAGAGTGAATAAAAAAGTTTAGAAGCCAAATCTTTTTAAGTAGAATGTCAGATATTAATATATGTGGAGCCTTATTTACAAAGATTAATAAATATAGGGCTTCTGTATATACTAGTACCAGGTGTGAAGGGGCGAAAGAGCCATTCCCTCCCTGGATTAAAAAAAAAAAAGAAAACTAATGACCCGTGGGAATTGATCACATTAAAAAAAAATCTCGACATGATCGCAATACTTTCTCTCTCTAAATATTTCATATATAGGGTAAGAGAAAGTAAAAAATATTGTCCTTGAGAGGAAGTAAGGGGTAGCCCATAAACTCTGTGATGCAAAAACTTTGTAAATAAGTATTTTCCTCAATATTAAATACAAATAAATATTCTTATAATATATTGTACATAAACGTCGGTAAGAATAAAATTTTAAAGAAATAGGAAAGAGAAAACCAAAATGTAGAAGAAAAATTGAAATGATAAAACTTTTCTAATAAATATGTGATTAATTTTAAACTAGTAGCCGTTGGCTCTAGTTGAAACATTATGCTTTAATAGCAGAATTAAATCCAAGTATGATACAAAAGGTTTTTTGTTTCAATGATTTATTTATTTAACTGAAGGAGGTATATAGCTGAGTGTTGAAAATCAAATAGGAAGAATGAATGAGCAAGCAGCTAGTTGGACATACACAATATAACTTGGCGAGGATTATATATATTTTCAGACATTAACCTGGCCCTGAGGATGGTCCATATGTGACCGAAACGTCGGCCCAGGTTTATTAATAAAATGAAATATAACTATTTGCTTGCTCATTCATTCTTCCTATTTATTTATTTAACATTAACACTTTATACGCTTTTCGACCCAAATGTCATTATCAAATGTGACTCACATATTCTATAGTATGAAACTAGAAAAGGGTATAAAGTGTTAATGTTAATGTTAAATAAATAAATCATTGAAACAAAAAACCTTGTGTATTATATATACTTGGATTTAATTCTCCTATTTAAAAATATATATATGTGTTATTTGACTTTGGTTTGTAAAGTAAATTTTAAAATTACTTAATTTTTTTTTTATTAAGTATTGATCGTTTTTAGGAAGGGCCTTGACCCATTTTGCCTTGAAAAGACAAATTTTGGATTTTCCTCTCCTTTTCACCGACAAAATTCTTTTTTTTTTTATAGATAATGAAATGTGGATAGAGAATGCAGTCAGATACCAATTTCAAAAATTAAAAATATTTAGAATAAATTTTTTGTTCAACCTGGAAACGAAGGAAGAAAATATTAAAGTAAATATCTTCAGACGAACGTTAAATTGATGGAGGAAAATGGAAGAGTAAAGAATTCCCAAGATATAGTTCGAAGGGCTAAAGAAATTGGACAGAATGGAGACAAATAAGGCAGAGCTGAACTGGTTGTCTCAAATAAGGAGTCTACTCAAAGAATTAAATTTAAGAAACGAAAACTTAGGTTATGAAAGGGAAGCTAGAAATATTCATGTCCCAGAAATAATTAGGGTATATACAGAAAAACTCAGAAACGAAGACATTCTAAGAATGGAAAAGTCTACTTACAACCCTGTATATAAGACTCTATTTAGAGAGGAACAAGAGCCATATCTCTATTCGAGGAATAAAATAGAAAAAATCCGACTGATAGCCCAACTCAAGATTGGCAGTGGCTAAATGAAGAATCTTGATTTAGGCTAATCTCTGAATACTAACGTAAGATAATAGCAAATTAATTAATAAATAAAAACTTTTGTTCTAATAACAATTTTAAAAGTTATTTAGTCATTAATATTTTTTGAATTTTAATATTGATTATAAAATGTAGCCAAGCGATGTCAGGCAAGGCGAAACCTCGGGTCGTTGACCCCAAGGAACCAATGAAATAATAAAGAAATTAATTCCTGCCAAAAATGGAGAAAAAAAATGTAATTTCCTTCAGCTTTTATTTAAAAAAGGTCCCACTGCTATAAAATATACTGAATTATTAACGAGTATGAAGGGATCCCTTAATTTGACGTTTTTCTTCATTTTTTTTTTCTTTCTCAAATTGACTTTCGATCTCTTTATTATTTTTTCTCCAAACTGTATTCTCCAACCACATTTCAACATTTTATACATATTCGATATTTTGAAAGCTTATTTATAGTATATAATGTATAAAAATAGACATCTTTGACCTAATTCTGAATAAATGCAAATAGGAATAAATTCAATTTTTATAAAATGTTTGTCTTAAGATGAATTATAATTTACATGTAGCGTACTTTGCGACTCCAAGCATTCGATTTGCTTCGTCCCAGAAAAGCATTCGTTCTCTAAAGAGATCTGTCTTCATACTGGGTGTAGAATCGATGTCCAGGAAACATAAATTGTCCTTCGAAATCGGATTCCATTTCACCTTCAATTGTTCTGACCAAGTGTTATTCGGGTCCCTAGAAAGATAAAGATCATTTTTACTTTTCTGGAAATAACAAATAATAACAAGTACTTTCCATTATATTACCCTATAAAGATATTTTTTTTAAGGTTTTTTCCGGCATCTAAGGCCATTTATTAATGGCATAAAAAACACTTTTATTGAGATAGCACAATTTTAATTACACTGTTTTGTAAAGCTTAAAAAGCTGAACATTTCTGTATATATAACTCATTTTTGCTATTTTGTACATTACGATTTTAATTTCCAAGCATCGATATGTTCATTTATGTAGTCCAAAATGAAAGGCGAATTCAAAACCTCCTTTAATTGACTTAACTAATCCGATCGTTCCCTTTCTCAACAAATTATGAACAAATAAAATATTATTTATTAACTTACCCAGTTTTTACAAAATTTGTTAATCTTGATGTCATTTGATGAATCATTTTCTCCTCTGGCGAATCTTTATCGGCGTGTAAACCCATTAGACTTAGAGGAAAAACATATCCCAAATCATCTCCATGACAAGCTCCTGAAAAATACATTTTTTTTTTTAATTTTTTATTATATTTCTATCAAATTTTTAGAAATTTTTCAAAAATATATGTAACTTAGACAAATAATAGAAATACTTTAAATCAAATTAGTTTATACCATATATTTTTTATATTTTGTCATTATTTGACTCCCAGCAGTTTTTTGCCCCCCTCTGTTTTATTTTGGCTAGAATTTTTTCAATTTTTTTTTATTTTTATCGTTTTTTGAAGTAGATCTATTTAATGAAATTCTAAGTTCTGGATTAAATATGGCATCACATTCTAATACTGTATATGAAATTTAAATAATTTTTAATAGGGTGAGACAAAGAAAATTATTAGAATTTTCAAAACTCACAAGAGAGAATGAAAAAATTAAAATGATTGATTAGTATACATTACTATTAACGAAAATCTTAATCTCGAAATTAGGAGGAGGTACAGCTAGGGAAATCAAACAATGAGTAAAACTTGTCGAAGGAACATTTTGTGATTACTAACATTAATCAATATAAAAATTCGTATCAACAATAAAAATATAAAAAAAACTCCTTTTCTGATTTAGATTTAGCAGGGACATACTATTTTCAAACTACCTAATTAAAATCTTATAAGTACAAGTAAAAATTGTTTGTAAGCTAACCTTTGAGGTCATGTCCGTTTAATAAATTTTTAAGAAAACCCAACGATCCCACAAAAGAAAAACATTCGAAGTAAATTGTAGGATGTTGAGGAGTATTCAAGTGATATTGAAGAGTGTATAAAATATCCCGGACAAAAACATAATCAGAGTATACCTGGAAATATAATTAGATTAATTTAAAAAAAAAAAAATAATAATAATAATTTATTTTTTACTTACATCCAAAAGTTGTTGTCTATTTTCTTTACAGATTGGCTTATCCTCAAAATATAGTTTACGAAATTTCTGAGTAAATTCTTCACGTCTAGGAGAACTTTCAAGAGCTTTTTGAAAAGAAACTTGAGTTAATGCTGCCGGATTATTTTCTATTCTAGATTCCAATTTCTTGTTTGCTTTTATTGCTGAAAAATTAAAGAACTTTTACTTAAAAAATAAAATACATATTAAAGGAACATGTTGTGACATAAATTTTAATATTAGTAATATCTGGTTGTAAAAAAAGTCAATAAGTGGCTTTTGAAGTCAATAATACGAAATTAGTAAAGTAAGCTAAGTTTTCTATTAAAAATAAGTCATTGGTAATTTTCCAAGATAATAATGAGAAATTAAACAGCCAGTATAGGCATTTCCGAATCAGAGAACTTAGTGATTTTCCTGTTCTCTTAAGGGCACTTTGGGAGGCAAAGCTGTTCGCATGTTTTTGCCAATGAGATGGCGTAGGGGTCTTAAAAATTTATCAATCAATCCTGCCGAAAATAAAAATAATAGCCTCCTATATTTGAGATTGTCACTCGACGTCACTCTTCAATTTAAAGGTCTACATCAACAATTTAAAAAAAATATTTTTTAATTAATCGTAATTAAGAATTCGCAATAGCAGAAACTTGAGCCAATGCTGCCGGATGGTTCAACCAATAGGAAAATAGTGTTATTTTGAAGGGATATTTTTTACCAACCTCTTAAGAATAACATTCCTTCACAGCTATTAACTCCAAAAATACAGGGAACTTTGTTAAAACGTCCTTCCTCAAGAAGAGTTCTTGGATGTTCTGTGAGAAATGCGTTCGGACCAGGAGACTCTAATGTTGGAATGAACGGCAGTGAGTTATTTATTTTTTCCTGGAAAAATTATTTTATAATTCATATTATTTATAATCAATAGAGAATTGAATTTTTCCGACATTATTTAAATTAATTTTAATACCTCTTTAGTGAGAACGCTGAAAGCATGTTTGACAAAATCTTGAGAAGGAACTTTTCTTAGGAATTCAATAAGTTCTTTTTCGTCTTCAGTTTTGCAGCCGAGTATCTCACCAAGTCGAAAAGCTCTTTCACGTCCTGAAGAGATAAAGGCCCAAGGATTTATCGATGATCCGCTCTGCATTATGGCTCGGTGAAATAGGCCTAAAATGAAAATAAAGGAAATAAATTAAATTAATAATGCAGTGACATCATTTGATGATTGAAGGGAATACACAATAACAGGACAAACGCCCCCTGCTCCTCCAATCAACTCGAAACCAGTCATGATATGATGGTACAGTAAAACCCCTCTAGGACTGGTTGATCCGAGGCCGGATAAGAGGAGTTGTACTGTACATATAAATATCTGTTACTGTTTTTTTTTTATATATACAGTATATCCCTCCCGCGAGGATACTTGTGATGTCACTGGAAATGGAAGAGAGAGAGACAAATGTTTTCTTTTATTTCTCAAATCATTTTTTTAAATATTATGTTTTGAGATGTATAGCCTGAAATTTTAAAATGGTAATAAAATATTTCAAATGAATAACTTTTTATAAGTTTTTCAATTTATTCCATCTAAAATTAAAAAATAGGTAGTCCGATGATTTTATTTAAGCCACTTGGATACCAAATAAGAATGTCTGGACCTCAAATACATATATTTTCAAATAACGGTTATCGTCAAAAGTCTTAAATGGCCTGAGTTGCAGGAAAGACTGTGTGAATGAGTGTATGAATGGGAAAAAGGAGTATTAAATAAAAAAAATAAAAATACAGCATATATAATACCTTTGCTTTGAGGAGAAAGTACATGATAATGGACGGAGGCAGCACCTGCTGATTCGCCATAGATAGTGATGTTGTTTGGGTCTCCTCCGAAGGCTGCGATGTTTTTGTGAACCCAGCGAAGCGCAAGAAGTTGGTCCTTTAAGCCTGCGTTACCTGGAGCTTCCTCGTTGTCCAGTGAAAGGAAGCCTACAAAATTAAAACAGTAAAATGTAATTAATATCCGGACTTATAGGAACCAGGGTTCGATATTAATTTAAAATAAATAAAAAAAATAAACAAAGAGATTTTAAGAAAATTTCTACTATTTCAGAAAATGAATAGGGTCTTTCATTTAAAAATCTGGTGTGACTGGCGCACAGCACATAACTTTCTCTTACCTTCGGTAATCGAAAGTGGTTTTCTGTGCTTGTCACCCCAGATTTTTTATGGGTCGAGATATAGTTTCCGACAGTACATTACATTTGAATTCAAGATGTAAAATTTATAAACAGGGGAGAATATTTATATTTTGTTACCATGGCAATCATTTCTCCTATCTTTCCTATGAAGAATAAGAGTAAAGTGGTCTTCAGAAGATTTAAATGGCAAAATGAGAATTTACATTTTAAAGAACATCTAAAAAATAATTGAATTTTGAATTTTAATCAAAATCGTTGGAGCAAATTTTAAGAAAATTGAAAAAACCGATTTTGTTTAAAAGCTTATTTTCACGCCCTAGGGAGGTGCCTAACTTAAATATAAAATTTCATCCTCATAGCTAATCCTTCATGCTTAAAATTGAACACAGACACACAGACAGATCATGTTGAGAAAACCACTTTTTTTGGTTGAAATTTTATGTTTAAGGTTTGTACCCTCCTGGACAGTGAAAATAAACGTTTAAACAAAATCTGCCAAAGAGTACTAGTACTTTATCGAGGTACTTTTTCAGTTTTTTCGATTTTCTCAAAATTCGCTCCGACGATTTTGATTAAAATTCAAAAATTAATTATTTTTTAGATGCTCTTTAAAATGTATATTCTCATTTTGCCATTTAAATCTTCTGAAGACGACTTTACTTACTTACTTAATTAAACTTAATAAACTTACCCAAAACTCCAAGTCGATAATTACAAGTAACTATGATTATATTATGTTGGATTAAATATTCCGGACCATAGAGATCAGAGCTTCCTGATCCATGTATAAAAGCCCCTCCATGTATCCAAAAAAGGACTGGCAATGGTTCATTCGAATCGGTAGGCAACTGGAAATGGAGAAATAAAATATTTTTTAATGATATTTGGAAAAAAAATGACGAACAAAAAGAATAACAAAGAAAATGAGGTTATTGAACTCAATTGATGATGATGTAATTATTATTAGGAAGTACTTTCTTTCAGCCACAAGAGGATTCTTGATATGTAATGGTTTAAAAATTTGTGTGATGGAGTTGGTTTGCTAAGAAAATAAGTCATTTAAAATCTCTGGAAGATGCAATATATCAGAACTAAAAAAAGACAAAGTTTTCCGGATAATCAAATACAAATTAAAAAAGACAAAAAAAATGAATCCACGTTATAGAGAAATCTGATGATTGAGTTACCATAGTCTGGTTTCTAATATAATGGATGTTATTACTAAAGGCGTTTTTATTAGATGAAGAAAGTAAAATTTTTTACATTACTGTTGTTTTTTATTTAATTCTTACATTTATAGCCTATGTTAGGGAAATATTTACTTTCCAAGGTTGTTAACCTTTAATTTCCGACCTTTAATCGCACTCTTCATTAGGACAAAAATTGATGTTAAATTGTCAGGTTTGTTGACATGACACTTTTTACCAATTTATATTCTCTTGAAAAATTGTCTTTACTGTTTGGAGGTCGATGTCCTGATTAAGAATGCGATCAACATTCGAAACGTCAGGACAAAAAATAGACTCTTATTTTGTTTTTTGTTTTTTTGTCTTGGCTGCCCGTATACCACATCTTCATATTATAAATAAAGATTAGTTAAATGTTTTCCAAGATCTATATATTTGAATAAGATCTTAGTATTCAATATACCTCGATTCGGCGCTTGGCCTCACCAAAAATAAACATACTCACAGTCTTGTTATATAAAATACGGAGAAATATATAGAGAGAAATATAATTTTAAATAATTTCAAAAATTATAAATTATAAAAAATATTTTATATTCATTTGGTGGGAAACATTAACCCTCGTACTCCTTCAAAAAAAATTTCTGGCTACGTCCCTGATACTTGTCTTCCCTATCCACAGTTACTGCCATGAATAATTAAATTTTTCGATCAAGACTATTTTTTTCGAAAACTCACAAACAAATAGCAGCAATGATTGCTTGTTCACTTCAGTGTAAAAGCATGGCCTTGAAACATAATAGGTAATATTCCAGATTAAAGGACAATATTTCTCTTTCATAGTTAAAACATGTTTGTCTTTTTACTTTTGCCTCCCTCCAATAAAAATATAATAACATGGGAACAGTAGAAAAAACTAACAAAATTCTAGGCAATGGGAATTTAGATTTAGCGATCTGAACGATAAATGGAAAGAATGAGTCACTTGGAGAGGAGCACAGATTACGCATGTTGTCGTTTTAACATATTAATATTTGCAGTTGATTTTTTAAGGTAAATAACTTAACATGGAGAAATATTCTAAATATTAAATTAATTTTAATAAAGATGCCAACCTTTGGTGTATATACGTTTAAATAGAGGCAATCCTCATTTCCTGCTTGTCGTTGGAAAATGAAATCTGCTTGAGGTGCTGCTTGGCCTTCTCGAAGGGCGTTTCGAACTCCCTCCCAGGGCTCGATTGGTACAGGGGCCTAAAAAAAAGAAAACTTATTAAGATTAATATTAAAATAAACTCTTATATTTCTTCAATTTACTAAGTTAACCAATTATCACTTCCTCTTTATATGGGTGATGGATTAATAAATTTGCGTTTAAAAATTCGCATGGATACATGGGCTTAACAGAAAAGGAAATGGGAAATGCATGATCAAGTGAAAACACTGGAATTATAAATATTAAGTAAATTCACTACTTTGAATAAAAGAAAACTTCTTTGAGTTTTTTTTTTTTTTTAAACATTCACACTTTTTTCTCATTCACACTCACATTCACACAGTCTTTTCGGCAACTCCGGCCATATAAGAGTTTAAACGATATCCGTTATTGATTATTATACATATTGGGGTCCAGGCATTCTTATTTAAGCCATTTGGTATCAAAAGGCCTTAAATAAAATCATCGGACTTCCTGGGGTCCGAACCCGCGACGTTCGGTATAGAAGGTAGACACGCTACCAACTACTCCAAGCCCCGTGGGCTCTTTGAGTTAAAGTAGTATTCTTTAATTATAATATATAACCTCTATTCTTTATATTGTTAAATAAATGTGTTAGACTTTTTTTGACTCTTTTATTCAAAAATGAAATGAAAAAATTATAAATTTTTTTTTTCAAAACATAATATTGATACTATCTATTCAAAGTTCATTCATTCAAACATTTATTTATCTTTTTATAAATTAAAACTATAATCCGGTTTAAAGTTCGAAAAAACCTCTTATTAAATGAAATGGTTTTTCTTTAACAGGATGTTTAAAATTCCTCCACAGAGTAATTTATTAGATCTTCTATACTAGCAAAGATAACAAGTAACCTAATCATTTAATAAATAAGCAATTATATATATAATATTAAGATATTATATACATCGCGTATGTAAGCCGCGAAGGAAATTTATACAATTCAAATACCCGAAGATGTTAGGATGTACCGCCGTCACAAATTATGTGACCGTCCACGTGAAAAGGTACCAAATTTTCATCGGGGTCAAAATTGAGCTTTTATGCTTTGTGTACAGAACACATCCTGCTGAGCAAGCCGGTATTTTTAAAATTTTTTTATCATTTTTTGTTTAGAAGATATGAATTTTTAAAATTTTGGTTATGAAAAATCTAGTTTTGAGAAAAATGAGTTTAAAGTCATGTTTTTTCAAATTTTGTATATTTGTAGATCGATTCTGATGAATCGAATATTTCATCATATAAGATGAAGAACTAGAGAATCGGAATCAGTGGCTCTCCTGAAAATTTAGCCCAGATTTAGCCAAGATTTGGTACCTTTTAATGAGGACGGTCACATATATACCGTATATATATATGGTCGTCAAAAAATTTCTCTCTTGTTATATGTTTGTTTCATATTTGGATTGAAATGAAAAATTTACTATTGTTTACGGTTAAAAAATTAAATTAGTATAATGTAAGGTGGAAGAAAAGTTATCAAACTGACAGAGCCATCTTTTGACCGATCATATAACTATTATTTATATTGTATTTTTATAACAAAAAAATAAATGATTTCCACTATTGAATGAGTGCAAATCAAAAATAATTTATTCTATTACTTCAAGTTCAACTCTAAATCTAATTTTAAAATATATAAATATACATGACCCGTCCCATATCCCCTCCCCACTAAAAATTGGCAAGCGCCGTGATTAATTGGGAAGAAAATTTCTAGAAAAAATCCCTTAAAAAATCAAAACCTCTTCCAGGTGCAAAATCTAGTTGCGCCACTGGGTTTAGAATAAGTTAATTAGTAAAATATATTAAATATATTAAATTTTTTTTTGCGTTGTAAATTATATATGAAAATGGGCTCACTTTGAATCGAAGAGGACCAACAGGGGGTTTGGCAAAGGGAATTCCTTGGAAGCTGAAGTAAGTCTCTCCATTGAAGCTGGATTTAACTTCTCGACCCCGCAATTCTCCTTCCGCTACCTTTATCACATGTGTTTTAATCATCGACAAGGGAATCACTTTGTCCCAGAGATTTCTGAAACCTGAAACAAAAATCGCAGGTTTTTTTTTAATCGAGTTGTAGGTTTTATTGCTAATATCAATATATATTATTCATTATTTTTCTTTCTTTTTGAATAGTCAGTCATGTTTTTCTTTAAGATGGCTTTATTATAGCTTTAAAGAATACTAGCGATGCTCGATGAAAGTAGCTTAATTAATTAGGAAGTTTACGCTCTGATTGAAAAGAACTCCATTATTTGACCTTGAATTAATAATTTTCATTTTTTTCCATGTGCTCACGAATAGAGATTTCGCTTCTTGTTCTAGTGGTCTGCTAGCGGTGGAGGACAAAAATTTACAATTTATCCCTTAAAAAAGATATTTAAATCAATCCTTGGTTGAAATTATGACTTGGAAAGCAAATATTTGGCCTTTATTCGTATAGGATTAAGAAAGTGGCCCGCGGAGGGAGGGACGAAGGTGAACTTGGCGAACTAGCTAGATAGTGATTTTTTTGCGATTACATTAATCTATATTTACAACCTTTGGTTTGTAGATAAAGTTAAAAAATTTTTAACTAGGCTAATTTACCACGTAAATTGCAATTTGCTATTTAATTTTAAAAAATAAAATATTTTTGACGACTAACAGTTAGTTAGAGAAAAAACAATAGTTGCGCAGTCATTTTTATTTCAATTTCGGTTTAAGCCCATCCTCAGGGATGGAACTATAATCTAAAGGTGTGGTTTTTTTCAGCAACGGCATTTTAAAAAAATTTTTGAAAATTAAAAAAAAATGGTGTGAGTGAATATTCACATACACAAAAAGTCCGAAGAAAAGAAAATTTAGGAATGAGATTAGAATAAAAAAGGCATATCGACGCTCTCTGTAGAAAAGTGTCTAACTCCACTTTTTTTCGAAAACCATTTTTTTGTCTTTTCTGTTCTCCTTATGCTCTGAACTGGGTAAGAGCGTAATTCAAATTTTTCGGGTTGCCGAAAAGTGTTTAACAGTGGCTCTAACAATGACAATGAAATGTTTTTTTGGCTCTCCTGAAAAATAAACAAAAATGGAGTTAGGCACTTTACTAATTAGAACGTCGGTTCTTTGTGTTTTTAAAATTCCTTCAGATAATAATTATATTGAGTTTGTGAATAATACATAATTTCATCGATCTGGCTACTTGAGTTTTTAAACAATCGTGTTCACATGCACAGACGTCCAAAATTCCAAAAGAATATACGTCATTCCCCTATTCATCAAATGATTGATAGCCAATTCAAATGAAATAAATTTTTCTCGCTCGGGACGGGAAGCGTACCCGAGGCCCTAGGCACAAGAAGCTTACTGAGCCACGGATCATGGGCAAATTTCAAAATTTGATCTTACATTTGTTTAAAATCTATACTTATTGATATTTCCGAGTCCCAAAATTTTTTTAAACCACAATGAGAGCATTAAATATTAATACTAAAAATCTATTATTGTAACCCAATGAAAGGATTTCATTTCTTTTTTTCTTTCTTCTTGCCTATGGTATGTTTATCATTGACAATGAATCATCTGTCTGCCTTTAAATACTTTATATAATCGAATATAAATATTATCTTTAGTTAAATGATTAAGTAATTTTATTAATACTTTGTTTATCAATTTAAATTCTGATTTAATTAATATAGAGTAAAATATATGCATAGTCATCTAAAAAATTCTTTCGACTTGACTCTTAAGCACGTACTTTTATCTAAAAGAATTAAATGCTTTGCAGTCATGAGTTTTAAAAATTAAATAAAAGTAAATATAATATCTTAATTATTATCAAGGTCAAACTTGAATTTATAAAGTGAGATTGGAGAAGGGGAGGGGGGGCATAAATTTGTAAAGAAATTTATATTTTTTTTATAATGCTTTCTCAATAAAAAAAGAGCAAAAATTTCAACCTTTGAAATGATATCCTGCCATCCTTAATCTAATCTAATCGACGATTTAAATTTTTATCAATATTGATTTTTACTCATAAAAAATAATGTCTCGTGTTTTTTTATCAAAATAAATGATTGAAGAGGGCACTTAGATAAAGGCGACCCTGTCTGAAATGTGAAGGGCGCGCACAGGGCCCAGAATAGTTAATTTTATTTATTTATATATAATTAGTCGGGCCTCCAGCTCTTGAGGTCTTGATTAGAGAGAGGATTTAATTCAATGGTTAATTCCCAGAGCTTTTTTATTTTAGAATTTTTTCTCGACTCTTACTAACGACCTATTTAAGGGAGGGCAAGCTTCATTAATTGGCCTAATTTATACATTTCCAAATGGAAAAATCGTAACTTCAATAATTACTAACTCTGAATGTTAGAATTTTTGAATAATAAATAATTTTTAGTAGGTCCTCTTTGGAATATAAAATTTCGTTTCAAATTTCTACTGTATCTGTAGATATCCAAGGTGACAATCAAACAAACGGACATTAACGAATTATATAATTTATAGATTTTCATTGATGGGCCATAAGCGCAAAGCATATATTTGTATACAGGAACTCCCAACACAGTCATTGATTGGCATGACTTTTGAATAATTAACAGTTTTGTGATTTGTTAATAATTTATAAACAATAAAATAATTTTATTATATTGCCCTTTATTAATTTTGTTTTCGTAAAATCTTGAATTTATGAGATAAAAGATGGAGATGACAGACAAGACAGAATGCAGCTGGTTAAATAGAACTCCCAGAAATAAGACGGACTTAATATTAATGAGAGTTTACCTAATGCCTATGCACTCTGCTGTCACTTTCATTATTTAATTTTTTTTTTTGTCAAGCAAGAAGTTATTGTGGAATCTCAATGGAACAGACTTAGCCAATAGGACCTTACACTACGATCAACCCTTCATCCCTATTTGACCATCAAAAGGAAGATATAATAATAATTCGTTTTCAGTTCCAAAGGATTACATGAAATATACTTTACTAAGTATAACATAAACTTTGTTTTATATACTAATTGCTAAATCAAAATATCTTGAGACCTCGGTTTGCAAATCAAAACTTTTTCAAAACAAATCCATATTATTCAAAATAATAGCATTTATATTGCTTAATTAAAAGAATAGTTTTGCGAACGGGCTTAAAAAGATAGGCGTTTAAAGTGTTTATCCGCTACAAGCCTCGATTTTCCTGTTTTCTGATGAGTTTACTTACATACCTCTAGCGACAAGATTGAGACAGAGACTGACCACCGCCCGGTTGACCATCCCAGAAGGATTTCGGTTAAGCCGTGTAGCTAAAAATGAGATTACAAATGTAAGCACTGACATAAGCATTTTGGCTTTTTGGTGAGGAGACTAGCAGGTGGTTAAAAAGTTAAACGAAGGCCAAACTGTCAAAGATGACAGACAAAAAAAAGCCATCAGCTGATCGATTCACTGTGCGCAGCCGCGGTCTGCACGCCGACTGACTCCAGGGCATCAAATCGCATAACAGGACCTGCCTTGTCCCCTCCTCGTTACTACTACTATCATTATTACTACTACTATTACTAGTGGTACTACTCTTGTATATTGCAACGCGGCTTCGTACGCCCTCTTATAGCAAATTCTATTATCAACTCTGGAAAGAGTCACCATTTTCACCTTCCGTAGAGAAAAAAAGACAGTGCAATTAAAATAAACAAATTGACTGGAAAACTGTATTTATAAAGATGAATTATGTCTAAATAGTCTATAGCAAACTGTGCGTCGCCGTGTCCTCGGGCACCGCTCTTAAGGCGCCGAGAAAATTTTTCTATACTTTATAATATGTTACTCGGACCAGCACAAAATTTGACCAGCATTTTACTATCATGTAAGCTGCGTTGAATTCAAAATCAAGAAAAACTATTAGTAACCTTTTGCCCTGAGATTTGACATAGGGCGCTCCGGAAAAATTTTGATTTATTAAGGGCGCCGGAAACCGGAAAAAAGTTTGGGAACCCCTGGTCTATTGTTTCCAGAACAAAATTAGTAGTTAAAGGAAAGTAGAAAATTTTCTCCTAAAACTATTACACTAATTCATGGTATATTATCCATATAGGCATAATATATCTTAAAAAATACGACTAAGTCTGGAGTCTTATGTGGGTCTAAACCTTCTCCTCTATCATCCATTTTATTGAAGAAATAGAGAATGTGATGCCATTTGGCGTTTGTATTAAATTTAAAAATATAAATTTTAATTTTGTCTTAAAAAAAAAAAATTCTGACGAATTTGTATTATATCTGGTATGGATGGAATCGAGTAAATACCTAAAGAGATAGGGGTTAGTCATAAAAAAAATAAAAAAGATCAAATGAAAATTTGCCAAGCAAAAAAAATTTGATTAATGATTGACCTAATGAAAATATATTCCAAGGTCAACAACTTGATTTATGTTTATATCATTTCATTAACGAATAAAAAAACATTTGTTAAAATCATTATATAATTTCAAAGATTTCAAAATTAATTCTTTAAAATTAAGCAATAAAATTCCGTCAATAAAATCCATTTGCGTTATGTTATAAAATATTACATCCTGAATATACATTTTAAAGAGTATCTAAAAAATTTTGAATTTTAATCAAAATCGATGGTGCGAATTTTGAGAAAATCTAAAAAAAAAAAAACTGAAAAAGTACACCAGTAAAGTTCTAGTACTTTTTGGTCGATTTTGTTCAAAAGCTTATTTTCACCAATTAGGGAGGGAGCCTAACTTAAATATAAAATTTCAAGCTCCTAGCTCATTTCCTTCATGCTTAAAAATGTCTACAAACACAGACACCCAGACCAATTTGCGGGACCCACTTTTTTAGGATTCAGGGGAACTCATGTAGGATTTTATGTTGGGTCTTTTTTCTCACGGTTACATAAAAAATAAAAAACGAGAAATAATAGTGTAGTAATTGAAGTTTTTACAGCTAATATAATTATATGAAAGACGAGGAGGAAATATTCCAGTTTTGTTCGAATATATAAGTCAAGGTGGATTTCATAAAAACGAGTAACTTGAGAAAAAAAATTGATAAAAATATGTTCTTATTTGGAACAGATAAAAAATGACATAGTTAAAAATACATTTAAATTTAATAATGTAATTGATTTAATAATATAATAATTAAAAATAATTATCTAATGTGCGTCTCTCGGGAACCCCCCACCAGGCTAGACAGATAGCCCGCCTGAGGAAGGGGGCGCGGTTGGTAAAAATAATAAAAATTGTAAATAAGCCAGTCAATATATCATTTAAGATAATAAATTTGCCAGATGATTTAGTGTTTGTTTGGGCAAAAATTGCCCAATCTGGAGTCGAACCAGGACCTCCACGCTTTCGCAGCGGGCGGACTCGAATTAATTTTTGCCCATTCAAACACAAACTCATCTCGGAATTATCTTAAACAATAAAAGTTGATTTTAAATTACTTACTTGAAAAAAATTTTTTTTTTTTAAATTTCAGCCTCTATTAGAGATGGCCAATTACTACTTGAAAATATACTGTATTTATTAGTTTTTACTGTTTTTATAGGAATTGATGACAGGAATGATCTGAAAGTAATCCAAGTTGAGTTTTACTCTTTGAGTGAAAAGATTTATCAAGACTTGATCTTTTTCTTCTTCTGTCCTCGCTTTTTTCCGGCGATGCGGGGTCGACGGACCTCACTATTTCCCTCCAACCCTATCAAGCGTTTTTGCGACCGGAAGAAATAGGACAGGCCGGCCCGTCGTACGGTCTGACGCCTGTTGAAAAGAGGAAGGAAGAGACAGACATACAAATAACTGAAGGACTGTCTGTCCTAGCTCGGGCAGCTCGTGGTCGCCATCCACGTACCCACAAGATGTGGGCCCCTGAGCGAATTTATCAAGACTTGATAAATTTATTTAATTCCCTACCACCCCGAATGGAATTCCTTTATATTCCAAATTTAAAAATGAAATTTTATTTAATATGCTTTTTTTTTTAAATTAATGTCTTTTTCGAAATCGAAGGCCATTTAGATTGGTAACCAATCCAATTGAAATAAATTGTCGCATGAGACGGGATGCGAACCCGCAACCCTTGGTACTGAAGTCCAGCACGCTATATACCAAATATACCAAGGCCTATATCCTTTTTTAGATAAATCAAAAATAGGAATCCAAAATAAACGATATCCCCTCGTGGGCTCAGGGACCAAGAGAGTCTATCTCGAAGAAAAAGAAAGCGTCGCAGGCTAGCCAAGGGGGGGGGTACAAGGGGGTCCAATTACCCCCCCCCAGATTCGAAAAAAATATTTTTTTTTAATGTAAAATTTTTAAAATTAATACTTAAAAATTTGATGTGTATTTATATTCTGGCAAACAAGTACAGAATGCGCTTTGAAATTCCCGAAATTAAAAAAAAATAGTGTGCTGTGCGACGAGTCACACCAGATTACCCCCCCCCCCGAGAAACACCTCTGGATCCGCCCTTGAGGCTAGCCCGAGCCAGATATTTTGTGAGGTTCTTACTGGGAAATAATAAAAAAAAAAAGTTAATCCAGGGGGACAAATCCTGCCCTAAGATTGGCGGCAAGTGAAAATAATAATAGTAGATTTCAATTTACTTATTTATAAGAATCAATCCTAAACTAAATTTGTGGTAAATTTTTAGCAAAATGACAAGGCTATTTCTAATATTATCTCAAATAGTAGATAGGCCAATCAAATCAAGATCAAATATTAAAATGTCAATTTACTGAAAATAAATAAAAATTGTGTTCCTTACAATATATGAAAAGAATGGTTATATAATGGAAATTATATCATTTATCTCTATCTCTATACAATAATAGAAAAATAAACGTTTTGAAAATTTTTCCATCAAAGAACCAAATCAAATTTAAATGTGCATCAATTTGATAAATGAAGTGGTTAAACAAAAGAGTATGTGCGATATGTGGATTTTATAATACAAATAGAGGAGAATAAAAACATTTTTTTAAAACAAAAAAGGCGATTAAGACTGAGCCCCTTTTAATGATGAGAAGAACTTTGAAATGGAGAATATTATTGAATATTTATTTAAATTAAATTGAATGTATGATATGGCAGTTTTGGGAATAAAAATTAAATAAATGCAAGGGAATTTTTTATCCAAATAATTTAAATAAATTTGTGAGTTTATCATAGACACAGATTAATCAATTATTTTATTAGAAGTTGTTCATTTAAGATAAATTTTTGCTCATCTTGTAACTTATCAAATCATTTCTTGGTAGTTAATATTGAAAAATCGACCTTGACTTAGTGACACTTAAATTTAAAAACAAGACAACATACTAATGAATAGAAATTAATAAATTAAAAATATATCTCTATTAATAAAAATAAACAAAAATGATGGGCTTACATTAGGGAGGAGTCGGTGTAGCACCAGGTTGTCACTGAGATAAGAGATGTTTGACTGAGGAGTGGAGGCGCGAGAGGCCGGTGGTTCAATCGTGCTTTGCACATGCGCAGCTGTCAAGGGTATTTTTGGAGCAGTGCAAATATTTTCATTTAGATGGTAGAATGTTTACAATTCGTTCGGTTTTCTAAAAAAAAAAAAGAAAATGTTTTTAAATTATTATTATATTTAATAAAAATTTTCTTTTCAGATATTTAGGGAGGGGGAGAGTTATTTATATACCCTGTAAAGTCTGAAAGGGAAATTTTCAAGAGTTTTGATATCTGATCTAATTTTTATTTATTTATTTTTATTATTATTGATTTCTATATTCGCTCAAATGTCAAAAAGATTTTTTTTTATTTTTTTTACTAAAACAAGCCTGAGCATTTAGGAAGTTCTTGAATGTATTTGAAGGGCCTAGGTCAGGGGTGTCAAACTCGCGACCTCCGGGCCGCATCCGGCCCGAGATGAACATTTTGCAACAATTTCGTTGACAGGGCTCCGAGATTTTGACAGCCTAAGGGCCTCCATCTTGCTTAATCCGGCACTGCATGTTTGTAAATACTTATCAGAGCGAGCAAACATTATTTTATTATGTTAGCGAGGCGAATAGCTGAATCAATATGTAGTAGAAAATAAAAGGTCGAGCAGCTATGATAATTTCTTTATTTGAGAACCCACAGCGACGTTTCGATCGACTATGCGACCATCTTCATGGCTAGAGTTCAGTCAACAGAAAAACCTCTTAAGTTCTTTGACAGACATTTCATAAAATACATTACGATCTATCATATATAATGCATTCAGCGCCAAAGTCAATATGATTTTATTATTTTTGCAGCCCACCTAAAGTTAGGCATTATTTATTTGGCCCAAGTTAGCTTTTGCACTTGATAAGTGTGGTAACCAGTACTCCTAAAAAGAGAAATCTTCTCTGCAAGGCCTCCAATGAATCTGGCTAGCGGAGTACGGATAACACACTGTTGGAAAATGAGGCCTTACAAGAGAGAAGAGCATTTTAATTGTACGAATATCAGTAAAATCGGACGAAGTCCTCTTTATGAGTACCAGCATTCTATAAGCTTTGCTGACAATCTCATCAATAATAATAATGATAATTAAAGGCAAGTTTTACATTAAGCACTATTGCCAAGTCCACAACCCTGCCTCTATAGGCCTATGTTATACTTTTTATAAATTTTCCATTCCGCATAATAGTCTACACCCATTCCAATCATAGCAAGCCATAGAAATTTGCATTTATGTTTTATAGAAGCAATTTTACTTAATTATTCCAACCCATATTATTCTTTAAAATAAAAAAAAGGAATATTTTATAATTCTTTTTATAAATAATCATACCATATCTGTAGACTTGTATTTGGAAGTAAACCAAGTGGAATGACCCGTCACAAATACTCATAGAAGGGAAGAGATGATTTCTAGGGATTAAATCTATCCTTTTACACAAATTATAATCAATTCATTTTTTTTAAATCGAAACGGTCTCATTAAAAAACAACAAAGATAGAATGTTTTTTTTTTTTTTTTTTTAACACTCGCACTTTTTTCCCAAACACACAGAAATGCACCCAGTCTTTTCGGCAACTTAGGCCATTTAAGACTTTAAACGATACTCGTTATTTGTAAATATATCTAGTGGGGGTCCAAGCATTCTTATTTAAGACATTTGGTATCCAAATGGTTTAAATAAAATCATCGGACTGCCTGGAATCCGAAACCTCGACCCTTGGTATAGAAGGCAAGCGCGCTAATAAATAGGCCAAGCCCGAGGGTAGATAGAATGTTATTTAGTTGCCTACCTTTGAAAGTTTTTATAAATTAATTCCATTTGAAACTTGAAGAAAATTAAAATAACCACCAGAAATTGGGATCAACATAGTAAAGAAAATTACTTGTCGATTCATAATAATGTACTTGAAATTAAAGTAACTGCAATATAAATTAAAAATGAGTGAATGATAAATATTATTATTAATTAAGTATAGGAAAATTATAGACTTCATTTACTTACAATTTGTTTTTTGTGTGATATCCATTTTCCTTTTTGGTTATATCAAAACATAGGGATGACATCGAACAAAGATTTTACAAACAGTGCAAAATATATATAGATCTATATATATATTTAAAATTTCCAATATATTTGTGAAAGAAAAGGGTTTGTGTTTATTAGAATGGTTAGAAAAGAACTGGTACGATTGCTGGCTTCCAACATGGATTTTTTCGGCATCGAATCCCATTCCAACATGGCTTCTCTTCTTTTCAAATTCCCATGATCCTTTGTTGACCCTCTTAAAATTTGAATTAAAAAATAATCATTTTAAACTTTTTTTAGAAATTATTTCAAATTTTATAGTTTTAAATATTCTATTTGCAATTTCTATTCAAATTATTTTTCCTTAAAATAATTATAATTATATATTATTATTATAATTATTATTTTTTTTTTTTTTTTTTTTTTTTTTTTTTCTTTTTTTTTGTTTGTATTTTTTTTTTTATTAAATTTTTTTTGTGTTTGTTGGTCTAGGGCCGGGGGTGGGTGTGTGTGGGGGGGTGATATAATTTTTTTTTTTTTTTTTTTTTTATACAAGCAAACATATTAATAATAATAATAATAATATTTAATGGTTGGAAATATATGTAAATAGGATATCAAAATGCAGGCAGCCAAAAATAAAAATGCTCTCGATACTCTGTGTACATTCAGATGTTTCGGGTAAAATTTATTCACCCATCTTCAGGCTGGTCATCCACTGGACGCGACCGCTACAAGGCTACAACAGGCCAAGGGCGGATACAAGGGGGGGGGGGTAAAGGGGTAATTACCCCCCCCCGAGATTCGAAAAAAATACCTTTTTTTCGCAAAAAAATTTATTTGTAATGTAAAATTTTTAAAATTAATACTTAAAAATTTGATGTGTATTTATATTCTGGCAAACAAGTACAGAATGCCTTTTAAATTACCGAAATTAAAAAAAAAATAGTGTGCTGTGCGACGAGTCACACCAGATTACCCCCCCGAGAAACACCTCTGGATCCTTGCAACAGGCGTATTCATGCTACCATGGGCGTAACTAGAGAATTTGGCTGGGGGGGGGCCATGGGGCTAGCTATCCTCCGGAGGGCCTGGAAAGCCCCATATTTTCTCAATTTTTCTTGGGATAGGAGGCTTTCTGGGGGGGGGGGGGGGCAGGCCCGACGATGAGTTAACATCTTCAAGTTGTCTCACTTGCTGTAAACTCCCTTTCCAAGTGTTGTTGTTGGCTTGGCAGGGGAGTAAAATCATACATTACTCATGTATTTTTCAAAATGATAGCAATAAAAAGGGAGGGGGCGTTGAGGATGGGTTTTACACTTGACCTCTCATACTAAGAGAAAGTTGTGTGCTGCGACCAGTCACACCATATTTTTTGTTACATTGTCTTTTATTGAATGGAGGAAACATTTATATGTAAGAGAAAGCAAAAAAATGTCATACTTAAATTTCTAACAGTTTTTTATTTAAAAAATTAAATAACAAATAAAAATCTATATTTATTAACATTTTAATATTTAGTTAATAATAATAATGTGAAAATATAAAATGTGTTTCTATGAATCTACTATAAAAATTGTAAAGCATTTTATTAAATTATATAAGTAACAACATTGGGGATTAATTCTACTTAAATCAATAATAAATAATAGAGAAAGTGAATGGTCTATTTTTTTAGGAAAAGAGTTTGTGATTCAAACGCTGAGAAGAAGAGCGACACCAGCTAAAGTCCATTTGGAGGCTTTTTCTCTGGTGCGTAAATTGAAGGTCCATACAAATGTGATTCCCCGTTTACGAGTTTTATACAAAGGACATTCGTACATCATCCGCAGGTCTTGTTTATCTTGAGTAATGGCCTTGATTAGGATGACTGGCATCATCGGTAAAAGTTCTTTTAGTTTTGAATCAACGATTCCTCCAATTGTGGTATCCCATCGAGCGCCTTCCATGTAAAGACTGTGAACGTGGGCACCTTCTCGAGGAGCAACTCTGGACAAAATAAAAAATCGATGTAATTTTAGTTGGTCTTGGCCTCTCATACAAAGAGCTGTGTGTTGTGCGACCAAACACACCAGATTTTTTGTTATATTGTCTTTTATATGGATGGAGAAAAAACATATAGAATAGAAAATATAGAAAACATATAAAATACCCAGACAGCTTGGAATATTACAGGAATAGTGACAAATATTGCAGATCTTTCAAAATATTGGCAATATTGCAAGAAACCTTATAGGGATAATTGCAGCAACATTGCTGCAATATTCCTATGTCCGCCTCTTTTTTACTTGCAAGGATATTGCGACAATATTGTGCAAGATTACTACAATTCTCAAATCTAGGGGGAGGAAAATTAAATAAAGTTATTTTTTGGGGATGTCTTTTGTGATGAGAATGATAAAAAAAAAGGGGGGGGGGGGGGGGGGGCTTTGTTAAAAATTATATTTGTCAAAATCCCCCCCCCCTTTTTTTTCCCTCCCCACTCCAAAAAGACCAGGCATTTATATTGAAATATTTCAATTGGCCTTTCTTGGAGTTAGGCCTTCACAGTTGTTATCATTAATAAAAGAATTTGATTTTCTTTTTAACTGTGGTTCATTTGTAACAATCACAATATTTCGGCCACTCATTCTGTGCCCTTCTTTAAGTACAATTCAGTTAAGATTACAAAGGTTGTTACATCTGTGACAATTTCATTTGAATTAGTTGAGAAAACAAGAGTTTCTTGATTGTCACAGATGTGACAACCTTTATAATCTTAACTGAATTGTACCTGAAGAAGGCCACACACCTAATGAGTGGCCGAAACGTTGTAATTCTTTAGAAATAAACCACAGTTAAACCGAAAATCAAATTCTTTTATTAATTTCAATTGGATATATGTTTATTTGAGGCATCCCATGGCCCCCGGGAATCGAACCCAGGATCTCCGCCTTTCCGGAGCATAGGCGTGCTGTCCATTGCACCAGGCCACCGGACCCTCGACCTGATTTTTTTACGCCTAACATAAATAGCCCCATTAAGATACAGACAGTGTAGGCAGTGCAGTGCAGTTTGAGTCTCTCACTATGGATAGGGGAAATCACGAATTGAGAATCCTAGTAGCACAGGCCAGCGGGATACTTGTGGATACGGGGCAGGAACTCTGGAACTCTCGCGGCACGTCACACAATTTTGCCTTCTTTTTCTTTTGGTAGCAATGTTCTAACTCAACATCTGAATTAGGATGGGAGTTAAAATCAAGATATTTTTTTAAAACTTTTTGGAAGGGCATAAGATGCCCTGTGAATTTCTCTCCAATATACTTGAACAACTATTAAACAGTTTTTTGGAACTGCCCTGCCTTGCGCACAATGTACCAATTTGATTTTATCTAATCTTTTTCTTTTTTTAACACAATCAATTTAAAAATTTTTATATCTTAGTATCCCATAATTTGTGTGCTTTTTAGTAAGTGTGAAAGACAGAACGGATGATTTTATAATGATGAAAAAGAAAGTCTCTTGAATGAAAAATTCATACCATGATTAAATAGAAAATTTGAAAAAAAAAAAAAATAAATTAAAATCTTATTATTCTTACGTCATATCTTCTTTATCTTTTTTTGTCACGTCGCAATGAAGACACATTTTATCGAGAGGCCATTCATTTTTGCGAGCTGTAGATTGCATGATGGCTGTCAAAAATGACTGAGGGTTAAAAAAGCCACCTAACCAAACGGCGGCCGGCATCTGGAAATCGGTAATCCAACTCTCTAATTCATGAAGTCGGAGTTGTAGATCCTGATACCATGCAGCTAAACCCAGCTGCGAAGGGTATGCTAGATTAGTCCATTTCTCAGGTACTACATCCATGAAAAGATTCCCCTCGAGAATTTCCATATCAGATGAAATTGTCAACTCTCCCTGGAAATTAAATAAATAATAAATTTCAGTATATATATCACGTTTGGGACAGAAGAAAATTCCTACAATTTAATATTTATTAATTAAAATAGTCGACAAAAGATAGGGTGCGCCATCGGGGGTCGAACCACGGAACTACCAATTTGTACTCAGTATGCCCTATCACTGGAACACAGCACGGCATTTAGTTATTTGAATTCATACTGCTATTTTAGTCATTGGGAGAAATGAACCCAAATTTGAAACCACAAATTTCTCTGTCAACCAGACGCAAAATACTGTAGATGGACTAATTGAGAATACTCTCTCATTGGTGCAAATAATAAATAAGTAATTATAATCGTGAGGAAAGTAAATGTGCAGGGAGAATAAAAAATTATTTAAATTCTTTTGGTCGACGTTTCGAACGCCAATCGCGTGGTCCCGAAGAAGGACATATTTGAACAATATTACACAGTAACATCTATGCTTGCTTTGTAACAACTTTTGGGCGTCCAAAAGAATTTAAATAATTTTTTATTCTCCTGGCGGCACCCTTTCATTAGTCGAATTAATGAATATTAAATAAATATCCTTTCATAAATAAGTTAGATAATCTATCTCTATATAGGGTAAGAGAAAGTAAGAAGATATCAAAATACTTAGATAGTTTTCTACATACTTTAAGGCCGAGTTCAAGTTCTGTTAATGAAGTAAAAATTTCTTTAAAAAGGATATTCATCCTTTCGCACTCTTGAAAAGCCACGATAATATAAGGTGTTCTCTCTTCCACTTTTGACATAATTTCAGCGATATGGAATTTTGGAGGAACTTTATCTAAAATATCTTCTAAGATTCCTTTTACCTATAACAAATAATTTAAAAAAAATTTAGAAATATGAATTAAAATTATATATAATAATGTTTTTTAGAAGTTAAAATTTTGTGGGGACAGATCGTTGGGGTAATGGATGGGGAGAAAATACACCCCTGAGTGTTTTTTCCCAATTAAAAAAATATTTTTTTTAAAAATTTTTGGGGGTCCCCTCTCCCCCCCTTTTCTGCGTCAAAAAATATTTTTGTGGGGGGGGGGTTGTTGATAAAATTTTTTTTTTGGGGAGGCATTCAACAAATAAGTGGGGTTTTTTTTTTAAAAAAAAAAGAGGGGAAAAAAAAATATATATAAATATTTTTTACAGGGGGGGGTTCTTTTTTTTTAAAAAAAAATATATTTTTGTCCGGGGTGGGGTGTGGGAAAGATTATTTTCTCTCTTTAATGTTTTTCATTTGAATGTGTTTTTTTTTTTTTTTTTTGTTGAAAAAAAATATTATATTTGAGACACTTGTGCAGTGATCTTTTGTGTGAGCCATAACCTGGAATTTAATTTAAATAAAACACAGTTAAACAAAAAACATTGTTTATATAATGATAACAATTATCCCTCAACTCCGTAAAGAGAGGGGTAAATCTCTCAAAATAAATAAATAAATAATGATAACAATTATGAATTTATAAAATGTTGACTGACTTTATCTTCTCGACTTATAGAGATTCCAGCTCCAGCAGCCAAATCGCGCGGTTGAAGTTCAAAAATAACTTTAAATAAGTTATCTGCCGTAGTGGTGAGAAAGCCAATTTCAGCGTTAGGATGCAATCCATAAAGATAAGGACTTTCAGCGGGTAAAGCATTGTCGACATACTTATGGTAGCCATCCAAATCAGTATTGGGTGGCGAAGGGAATCCGGGGGCAAGCATCAAATCCCCATCAGTCAATTCGGGACACATGTAAACCTGGAAATAATTAAAATAATAAATAACACCGGTCAACACGATTTTTGGGTTTGGCTTCTGCATATGAAATTTTCGTTTCTCCCACACTAAAACGAAACAGCAATTTTAAAAAATAAAAGATTTTCTAGTTTAGCAGAATAACATTTTTGTCCTCTTCTAAAATTTATGAAAGTTATTTTTAAATATTGAATATTAATAAGTCCCTCCCCCCCTACTTCAAAAAAAAAAAAAAAATTTAAATTAAAATCCAAATACGAGGTGTGTACAACTAAATGTTTCAAAGAAAAAAAAATATTTATTTTTTGCTCTTGGACAAACTTATATTATCTAGAAGGGTCTTACCTCCAAATATGTTCGGCATAGTCTTCGATCCCAATCATCAGTAATATGACCTCCATACATAATTTCCCCAAATAAATAACGTAGATCTTCCCAAGGAATTTTAGATGAATTTTCTAAATAATTATAAAGTACATTAACGCTTATAGTTAAATCTCCATTATTGAAAGGATAAACTCGATTCCATCCCTAAAAAATTAAATAAATTATATTAATTAAAGTCTTATAAGATTTTACTTTAATAAAATTCTAAAAATTCTAACTTGCCTGGGCACCAAATTTTCTTCGTTCATTAACGACAGCATGGAAATAACAAAGACAAAACAAAATTGTTTTAAATTCTGCTTCTTTTGTACACATTTCCAAAATATCTTGAGTGAAATTATCTAAGGCTTTGTGGATATTTGCAAACATCCCTGATGGAGGTTCATTTGTTATTTTAATTGAAGATTCCAAGATTCCTAAAAATATTTCAATAAATTTATCATTAACAATTAACTTTGTTCAACTAAGGCTTAGTATATAATTGATGTGTTTGGTGTTAAAAGCTATTTTTTTAAATTTGTTTCCAAAATATCTTTGTCGACATCTGAGGCCACCCCGTCCCTATTTATTGAAATTGATTGGTAGCCAATGCAATAGAAATAAATTTCTCGCCTGGAACGGGGAACCCTTGACCTTTGGCACCAAAAGCTAATGCTCTTCTACCTCTGAGCCATAGGTCAAGGGCGTTAAAAGCTATAATAACCACAATTGTTGCAATTAGGTGTAGTGTCAAGCGCGGGGAAACTTCGGGTGGGGGACCCGAGGAAGCAGCGTATAGAACGTCCCCCGGTTGCCATCGGTACAATCAAATAAATATACTGTACAATAAAGGGTGTTTCAAAAAGAATATACGTATTTTGAATGCATATATTTATTAATCTTTAAGACATACGAATATGAAACTTTACACACATATTTACGAACCTCTCAAGTTCAGAATACAGATGTTCAATATGTCCTCCATCAGCGATACGAACAATATCATATCGATACTCAAATTCCTCCCATACTCGGGCAAGCATGTCCTTCGTCACTGATGTTATGGCAGCACGGATTCGGTTCATAAACTCTTCCAGGTTCTGTGGGAGTGGTGGTACATAAATGTTGTCTTTAACGAAACCCAAAAGGAAGAAGTCACAGGGTGTCAAATCCGGTGACCGTGGAGCCCAGCTGAGTCATGCTAAGTCGCCAGCTCCTTGACGATCAATCCAAAGGTTCAGTAGAGTTTCATTCGAAATTCACGCACTTGGAAACTCCAGTGAGGGGATGCCCTTGTTGAAAAATGAAGTTGTCTTCGTGCAGCCTCAGAAACAACCAGTTTTGTAACATATACTGCTGACCGGTAACCGTGATTCCATCAAAGAAGAATGGGCCGTAAAGAAATGATCGGGATGATCGAGTATGGGAGGAATTTGAGTATCGATGTGATATTGTTCGTATCGCTTATGGAGGACATATTCAACATCTGTAATCTGAACTAGAGAGGTTCGTAAATATGTGTGTAAAGTTTCATATTCGAATGTCTTAAAGTTAAATAAATATATGCATTCAAAATAGGTATATTCTTTTTGAAACACCCTGTATATATATGTTTAAAAACCCTAAATGGCCTCAGTAGTCGACAATGGAAAAATTAAAAAAAAAAAAAAAAAAAGCTATGATACAAATGATTATTTGTGAACCTTGTGGAATGATATGAGATGAAGCATCTGCGGCAGGCTCTGCGCTCATAAATAGCCGATAATCAGTATGGGAATGTTCAGTATTAATTTCCATTTTTTTTTCAAGTGTTGGTAACCAATTCTTGACTAGATGAATATTTTGTAAAATGACCCAGTGTCCGAGCTCTGCTGCCATATCTAAAGCTTCTTCGGCTACAGGTTCTTGACCCTAAAATATTTAATAATACAAAAAAAAGTTTTTTTCTATAATTCAGAAAAAAATTTTTATTATAAAAGTAGCAATTAGAATAAAAAAAAAAAAAAAAAAAAAAACAGGAAGCTCACCTGTCCAAGTGCGACACTGTGTAGATTACTGGCTTCAATAGTAAATCCCAAATTTTTCCCTAGTTTCTCGACATCTTTGAGTGGATCCACACCAGGAGACAGAATGAAAAAAACCGGAGTTGCATTATCAGTTTCTTCATAAGATTTTGAAAATTCAATGCTTCGGCCTTCAACAAATTTGGAGCCAAATCGTTCTTCGATAAATACACGCATTGCATAAATCATTCGATCAGGGCGTAAACATCTCATAATACAAAGTCTGAGGATAGGGCTCTTATTTTTATACTCGCCCGGTAATTTGTCTCTTTCGGGTGTTTCAGACTCAGCATATTTTTTCCACCTTGTAAAACAAAAAAGTGTAGCTTGAAAATGTGGTTGTGATATAATTGTGATAGGAAGAGGGAAATGTCAGACAAAGTATTATAGTTGCACCACAGGAGTTCATTTCTGATACTTCGACAGGATATAATTTGTATGAAGTATATATTTTATTATTGTTTATTATTTTTATTATTGACAAAAATGAGTTTCATCGCATGTCTTTAAAATATTTATATGTCTTGTATATAAACCCAATAACACTGGGTTCGGATCTATAAAGGCCAAAATTTTTAGTTCGATAATTTTATTTAAGCCATTTGGATACCAAATGGCTTAAATAAGAATGCCTGGACCCCAATATATATATATTTTAATAATAACAGTTTTAGAGATATAGAAAAAAATTTTAATAGAAAATATGTTTTAAAACGGCTCTTATTTTGAGTTTTCAAGATTTTTTTAAGGCAACTCCCCTTAAAAATATGCAGAAAGTTTTAATACATATAAATATTAAGTTTCAGTCGAATTGGAGGCCATTTAAACAGCTAAAAGCTTAGAAAAATTATTTTTTTTGAATTTTTCTTTGCTTTGGACACCCCTAATACAATTTTAGGTATCCCTGAATGAAATAAACATATATATTTACGATATTATTTACTTCTTTAGCTTTCTAAAAATCATTCATTCGTAATAAATCTGTTCGTTATAAATTAACGAAATTATAAACAAAACAATTATCAAAGTCTGGTAAAAAAACACTTTCACGGCCTAGCTTTTAGGCTTTTGCTGATTGGAATAAACTTATAACTATTTAAATATATTAAACTATTTTGTTTATAATTTCGTTAATTTTTAACAGATTTTAACGAATGAATGAATTCTAGAAAGCCAAATAAGTATGGAATATTGTAAATGTATATTTTTTTCATTCATTCAGGTATACCTAAAATTGTGTTAGGAGTGTAAAAAACAAAAAAAAATAACTCAAAAAATTTGTTTTTTCAAAACTTTTAGCCATTCGGCACTTCTAAATGACCTCCGATTCGGCTGCAACTTAAAATTATATTATTTTAGTATTATAAATATAAATTATAAATATCTGCATATTTTTAAGGGGCGTCGCCTTAAAAAAATCTTGAAAACGCAGAGAGCACAATTTCTATTAAAATTTATTTTTCCCTATATCTTAAAAACTGTGCCTGATGGGGTAAGACTGAAATGATATTTGAATTCAGCATGAAAAATATTTCTCGAATCTCATATCTTTATTCTTGTGAAAGAAAAAGTTCATTTTTGTCGACAAGGGTAATTGAAGATGGCACAAGAAGGTCAACAAGTCTAGGAGTTTTATTGGGCCAGATGCAACATACTTTGGCTGATATCTCCACCTTCCTATCAGAAACAAAAAAATGTAAAAATAGACATATTTAAAGTTATATACAAATTAAATGTTATGACGAAATAATTATTTCTAGGGTTCGATTTTCGTAATGAGTTTTTGATTTTAGTGTCTCAAGGATCACAGAAAATTTTTTATTCTGCACATAAATGTATATTTGTAGTCTTACATACATTTATGGTCTTTTTTATCATATTTCCAACATGCCTACTCCCCATTTTGCAAAAAAAATCAATGACTCATTCTCCTTTCTCTTCCCCTCCACGCACACTAGAGATAATTTTAAATTTATTTTGAAGTTAATTAATTCCTTATCTTAGAATATTTATTTATTTTTAATATATAGTCTTAAATTTTTCTTTGAGCACCTCCAGACTTATTATTTTCTTGATTTATTAGGAAATTTATTAAATATGAAATGACCGACTACCTTTAAAATTTTTCTTAGTAGAAAAAAATGATTAAAGGAGAGATTAATTAATATTTTCTTTGTGTCATTAATCGATGATGGCAAGCAGATCATCAGATAGAAACGTAGATCGATCAAGAGGTGCAATTCCTAAAAGCCGACAAAAAAATAAAAATCAAAAGAATAGGTCACCTAATTCACCGCCTAAAGATCAAATTCAAGGTGAAGGTGGTTTAGATGAAAATCAATCAAGAGATGCAAAAATGTCAATATTTCATGAAGAAATTAGAGAATGCGAGTATGATAATACGGAGAGGACTTCAAATCTAAATTCTCAACAGGATGATGATATAAATCGTAATGAAAAGTACTTGAAATATCTAGTTAAACATGGGCAGATTTCATGGAAATATGAGCAAAAACTGATTCATTTAGAAGATCCAAAAACTTATCGAAATCGTATCACCAGTCCAAACGATATGTTGGAGAATTGTGGAGTTCCAATTATGGTAACCCCTACAAATGATGTCAATTATCTACCAATTGGAGGATATGCCTTACGAGGTCCTGAATATGGCACAGTTCATTTAGATGATGAATATAAAAAAAATGAAAATCCTTTATTCACGAATTATCCAGTTATCGAGATCAAAGAAGAATCGATTTATTTAAGGCAGGCTAAAATTATTCAAGAAAAACTGGAAAAAGAAAAAAAAAGCGCTGAAAAGTTGCACCAGAATCCTCGCTATGTAGCTTCCTTGAAAAAAGAAGAAGAGGAAGCCATCCAAAAAGAGAAGATGCGGCTCTTGGGAAAAATGGAAGACCTCAAAATTGAAGACCCTCCACCTTCAAAAGAGGGGGATGAAAACGTGACGGAATTATGAGAAGATTAAATATTTTTATTTAGGAATTTGTTGAATTAAAAAAAATTATGTCTTTTGTTTAATTGAAATTTATCTTATTTTGAAATTTTCATAAAAGTGTATAAAAATAAATTTTTCTAAGATTCTGTTATTTATAATATTTGTTGTGATAAATATAACTGATTTATTAATATATATGAGTTTATAATCATTTATTTCTTTCCCTTCAATCATTACTGTCATATCTGACACGTTGTGGTTACTCTGAGGATTAAGTTTCATGGAAATAATACTGAGGTTTCCCCCCCGTTTCCTTCCACAAGAGGAGGCATCTCAAAAAAAGTTGGATAATAATTTGACATGAGGTGGATTTGAATTCGAGTTATCTTCAACTCAGGATTATAAGCTTAATCCCTCGGCTAATCGCTCCTCAATTATTTATTTAAAGTTTATATATATGTAATATATATATAGAGAGAAAATATTGGATTCATGTCAAAATTCGAGTTTTCGGCCAAAAAGTACTAGTACTTTACTGATGCACTTTTTCAGTTTTTTCGATTTTCTCAAAATTCGCTCCAACGATTTTGATTAAAATTCAAAAATCAATTATTTTTTAGATGCTCTTTAAAATGTATAGTCTCATTTTGCTCTCGAAATTGTTTGAAGATCACTTTACTCTTTGTCTTCATAGGAGAAATGGTTGTAGGGGTAATTTACCCATGTTTATAAATTTTACATCTTGAATTCTAATATATCGGCGGAAACTAAATATATCTCGACACAAAAAAAACTGGTGTGACAGGCACAGAACACAACTTTCGATTATCGAAGGTAAGAGAAAGTTGTATGCTGTGCGACCAGTCACACCAGATTTTTTTAAATTAAATAATCAAACTTTATAAATTTTCATTTATTTATTAGTAAAATAAATTTTAGTCGAAATGAGTAGTGTTGGTTGTTTACTCGACGTTTCGTCTCCTCTTTTGGAGCTATTTTCAAGAGTATGAGAAATGTAAGTAATGGTCAGAACCCTTTCAGTTTAGAGGCCTTTTAATACCATTTGATTTAAATATATGTGGCTCAAAAAACGTTTTGTAAAAATATAGTATTTTCAAAGTTTATATATCCTTTGATGTCGAATAACACTCTTAAAAAAAATTAAAACAATAATAGATTTTCACATTTAATAAAGAAACCATCAGTATCAGAGGTGAGAAAATTAAATCAATCCTTTCTCCACCCTCTACCAGAAGACAATTTAAAAAAAAAAAAATTTCAAAAAATATTTAATATTTCTAAGTTTAGAGAAAAAAAGAGCAAAATTCTTTTAAAGAATTAATAATATTAATGGGGTTTTTTACTTTCTCTTACCTCTATAAATGTTAATATATAGAGAGAGAAAGTATTGGATTCATGTCAAAAATTCGATGTCGAGATTTTGATGGATATACACGTTTTGAGATTCCGTGAATCCAAAAAAGTGGTTTTCGCGACATGGTCTGTCTGTCTGTCTGTGTGTCTGTCTGTCTGTATGTCTGTGGGTGTGTCTGTGAACAAAATATCTCAAGAAGGGAAATAGCTAGGAGTTTGAAATTCTATATTTAAGTTAGGCACCCCCATGGGACATGTCACGAAGCTTTTGAACAAAATCGACCAAAGAGTACTAGTACTTTACTGATGCACTTTTTCAGTTTTTTTCGATTTTATCTAAATTTGCTCCAACGATTTTTTTTTAAATTCAAAAATCAATTATTTTTTAGATTTTCAATAAAATGTATATTCTCATTTTGTGATTGAAATTTTCTGAAGACCACTTTACTCTTGTACTCCATAGAAAAGATAGGAGAAATGGTTGCCATGGTAACAAAATATAAATATTTTCCCATAGTTATAAATTGTACATCTTGAAAATCGAATGTACTGTACTGTCGGAAACTAAATACATGTCGACACAAAAAATCTGGTGTGACAAGCACAGTACACAACTTTCGAAGTTGTGTGCTGTGCGACCAGTCACACCAGATTTTTTTTTAAGTTTCTTAGTTGCCGAAAAATTTAAAAAAAAATTCTAAAAATTACAATCGGGGATGTACATTGAGGAACAATATTAAGTCCCACCTATGCTTTTTCAACTTGTGATTAATTTATTGTTTTTCAAAAAGTATTATATATTTTTTAATGGAAACTTTCATGGTTCAAACCTAGAAAATTTCCAATAAATGAAATAATCACAAGTAGAAACGCATAGGTGGGACTTTATATTGACCCTCACTGTACTTATTTTTTGTTTATCTTATATGTAGGAGCTATATGTTTTTATTAATAGGTCTGTTTGATTAAGCGTCCGAGGGCGTCCAGGAAAAACTTATTGCTTTTCTTTACTGCGCATGTGATCTTCCTAACTGCGCATGCGCCGGACGATTAATCGAACAGTCCAAATATATACTAGAATATATATATATGTATATATATATATACCTTTTTACACTTGCTTCAATATCACGCTCTAAATTTACTAATTCGGAAAGGTTCATTACGGCTTTGATTCCACCCCAACCAACATGAGTAATGAAATCATATGGTGAAATAAGTCCAGGGGTGAAAGGGTAACGTAAAAGAAAATCTAATTCGTTATGCTCTATTTCATGGTTTGCTAAAAGAACCTAAAAAAAAAAAAAAAATTGAGAAGATATGTAAAGTAAAGTCGGAGATTTATAAGAGAAATGAATAAAAGATAACTTTTGGTTCAGATCTAATCATCGTAACCTAGTAATATATGTGTGATTCATAAAATTAAGGGGAATTTGAGGAAGTAAAAATAAATAACAAAATTGAAATTTTACTTTTAGAATATTATCAACAAAATTAATAATATACTACATCAAACAGGGGTCAAGGAAAAATATTAAACCTCACATTTAATAAATAATTTCATTTGTGAAAGGATGTGGGGTGCCAAATTTGTTTAAATAAGAAAAGGAGTACGGGGGTTGTTTCTTGGCACTTTCTTATAAGAAAAAAAGAACGCATCTGATTTTTGCAACTTAGAGAGCTTTTTTAAACTTAAAAACTATATACATCCAAAATCACTACCAGACAAAATGGCATACTTGAGCTTTACTTCAGCACTGGTAAAGAAAACAGTACTGCTATATTTAATGGTAATCAAGTTAAAGAGGTTCCATGGAAGTTACCTTAGCACCCGGGGACAACTTTTGTACTTGAAATAAAAAAATACTAAAATAAATTAAATTTTGCATTTGTTTGTGAATAAATAATTTTTTTTTTTTAACATTCACTTTTCTCATTCACACTCACACTCACACAAACATTCACACAGTCTTTTTCGGCAACTTGGGCCATATAAGACTTTAAACGATACTCGTTTGTTATTAATATATCTATTGGGGGTCCAGGCATTTCTATTTAAGCTATCTGGTATCCAAATGGCTTAAATAAAATCATAGGACTACCTGGGGTCCGAACCCGGAATAAATAATTCATTATATTTAATAAATAAATGTTTAACCCAGATGGTTCCTCAAATATATTATTAATCAGGTTTATTTTTTCAGTTAACACTTGAACAACAGGGGTGGAGACATTCCATGGAGGTTATATTTCTCATACTTTAGTATTTTTTTACTATGTAAATAAAATAAATATCTAAAATAAAGACTGAAAACAATAAATGTAATCTTTTTTCGACTTGATGACATCTTTCTCATAAAAAAAAGGAAGCCAGTAAAATCACAGGAACAGAGAATTCCCCTGAATTTCAAGAATCACCCATATACAAAATTTTTGAACCAAAAATAGACTTTTACATATTTTTCTTCTAAAATAAATCGAATTAAAAATCTTTTATAAAATTACCTGTAGACACATATGAGAGAGAAAGATGAGTTTGTCACATTCAAAGAGACCCCTAGATGTGTATAAATATACAGAATAGGTGATCTGTTCAATGAGATTGATGACCCGTTTATTAAGGTCTTCAACGTCGGGTGTGTTGATAATAGCCTTTTTGAATACTATACTAAATGCCTTAAGTGAGAATTGATAGATAGGGTTGATTTTATACAGCTCATTCAGGATGAAATAGATAAGAGAAGCCCTATTAGCAACTGGACGATAAATCTCTCGAGCCACATCAATTTTCGCAGTGGTTTCTTTTGCTTCTTCAACCTAAAAACAAAAAAGAGTAATTAATAAAAAAAAAATACAACAGGAACAAGAAAGATAGAAAAAGATACTAGTTTACTTTTTAACACCCATGATGTTAAATCTTAACATCGGTTTTTAGAGAATAGACCTGTTTTTGTGTTATGCAGTATGACAATTAAATGAATTTTATAACCGAAAAAAGCATATACCTTAATTTCAACTTCAGCAGCAGTTTTTTTCGTTGTTTCTAGATTAATAACAATCGATGCGTCAGATAAAATGTTATCTCCAGCAGAAGAGAGTCTCATCAGCAAATCATCTTCACATTTCTTTAAAGTAATTTTAAATGTATTCTGTTGAGTAGTTAAATTAGATTTAATTTGCTCCAAATCTGGCCTTTCTGCTTTAACGACTTCTGCTAGAAGTTGCTCTTCAAGTCCATCTCTTGTAACAGTAAAGTTAATAAGAGTTGTTAAGGCCTGAAAAATTAAATCTTTTTAGAAGAGAAATTCTTTATAGTCAAAATAATGATTAGATACATTTTCTAAAAAATCGAAAGGAAAATTTTAATAGCTTATGGGGGGTCAGTAGTTTCCCTGACTATTGGTAAGGGAGGCGCCAAAACCTTAGTAATATTCTGTTAATTGTAGTTTTCATTTTTTTTTTTGTAAAGATTTTAAAATTTAAAACGTCTATATTATATTATAATCTTGTGGAAGAAGGCCGTCAAATTCACAAGAAAGATGGAGAAAATAGACTGAATTCAGCCCCCCCCCCCCCCACTCTTTATTCTTTTCGCTGTTTCCTCATGTTAATAGAGAATCTTTGGGCCTAATTCAGTCTATTTTCTCCACCTTTCCTATATTATTATAACAATATATAAAAATAGGTGGGATGAGAGCCCCCTAGGAGGGGAGGGAAAAATTTTTTTGGGAAGGCATAGTTGTATAAAGGTTGGAAAATGGGGACTTATGTAACGTACCGAAAAATTATTAATCCTATTTTAACTAACCTTGAAAATGGAATTAAAATATTTTTAATTTCTAAGTGAGTTAAAAGAATTCGAAAACAATAGAAGGTTTTAAAAATAAAGAAATATGAAAAATAAAGGTAGTATTTAAAAAAAGAAAAAACATTTATTAGTGTATGTAAGTAATAATGAGGTACCGAGGTGATTAATTAGTTGGTCAATTTAAAGTCAAAAATGGCCCTTGAGTCGTAGAATAATATATGCTGTTAAGAGTTATGGTTCGCTTCCGTTCCAAGCAATGAAAATTTTTTAAAATTACATTGGACACCAATTAATTTTGAAAATTGGGGTCCAAGTCTAAATGGTCTCAGATTCCGAAAAAATCTTTTTTGTTTTCAGTTCATTTAAGGTTTTTTTCAGCATCGGAGGACATTTAGACCCCGTCTGTATTTAATCCAATTTATTTTCACGCTCCAGGAGGGTGCCCTGATTTAAATATAAAATTTCAACCTCGTAGCTCAATTCCTTCATGCTTAAAATTGAGCACACAGACAGACAGACCATATCGCGAAAATCGCTTTTTTTTGGATTCAGGGAACCTCAAAACGTGTACACATCCATCAAAATCTCGACATCGAATTTTTTACATGAATGCAATACTTTCTCTCTCTATATATTAACATATATAGAGGTAAGATAAATTAAAAAGTTATAGAACAAAAGAAAATTCTAGATTATATGTTGTGTATAAATATCGCTGCAAATTGCCTAAAAGAATCATTGCTGATTCCCAAACGACAAATTGGTAAATCATTATTTAATATTAATTAATTTTAAAAGAATCGAGATGTTTTGAATACTAATATCTAATTCAATCATATAAATCTCTAAAATATATAACTATATAAAAAATGTTATTATAAAACTTTTTAACTCACTTGTAATTCAGGTTTATAATGAGGATTGGCTAATTTTGTTTGTAAAATAAGCCTAAAATGTTTATTATAATCCACTTCATGATCTCCAATTTTAATAGCTCGTCCTTTATGAATAAATACTCGTCCCAGAAGAGGATCAAGAACAGAATCAAGAGTTTCTCCAATATATTCAATCAGTACGACTGAACCTTCACTTACAGCTTGTTCAAGGATATCTAAATAATTTTTTTGGGTAAGGCGGATCACCTTTAAATCTTGTCCATAACTAAAAACAATACAACAGTGAAGTTAGGCATTTAAAGCTTATTGAATCTGATAGTAAGAGAAATTACCTATTTTTAATCCATTTGATTCCTTGCAATTGAGGATCAATCATGAGAGGCCATCTAGCCGAGTTAGTTAGTATAGTTGCATTTTCAGCAGACATGCGATCACTTGGCAAGCCTTCATTATTCCACTTGGCTATTTGAGCATCATCGGTTAATAAACCAAGAGGGTCAAGATTCTCTGATAATTCTATTTTTGGCTCCAACACGTCAATTTTTGGAAACCAAAATTTATGTAAGAGTTCCATTCGATAAGAACGAGTAAAACATCCTACATAAGAGATAAATGCTGTAATCATGAGTATATCTCCTGGTAAGGTTTTTCCGGCTTCTTTATAAGTTGCTACTAATTGTCTCCAACGGATATTTTCTGATGCTAGACCACCTACCAAACGATTGGCAAGATCAATTGTGAGAGCTGTAGCATCGGCTTCTGCTTGGCATTTAACTTTTGCCGCAACAGCTACCTCAAAGTCTGCCGTTAAAACAGACAATCGTTCTTCTAGAGAGGAGATTTTTTCTTTGAGAAAAGCGAGTCTTTGTCTGGCAGCAGCTAACTCAGCATTAGCAGCATTAAGAGCTCGTCTTTTCGGCTCGACGTATAAATAGACATCATAGAACTTGAGGATATTAATGACCCAGGCGCAAAGTCCAGCGGCAGCCAGAGATTTTGTATGTACTTTATCAGGATCAAAATCAGAATGTTGAGTATATTTGGCAACTGCGTTGTAGACCGCAGGATGAATATGTTCTTTATCGTATTTAACAAGAGCCTCTAAAAATCTTCCAACGTCACCCATTATACTTTTACACGCTTTCCAGCTTCGATCTCTGGGTAATTTTCCCTTTTTAGAAAACATAACTAAAACAGCAGCACAAACATTAACTACTGCCTCTGGAGGAGCTCCAAATGATTTTAATTCAGTCAAATTATTTTTATTTAGAGTATTCAAAGCTTCTTGGGCCGCAATTAGTGCAGGTTCTGCTTTGCTTAAATCTTCTTCGCAAACTTTCTGTTTTTGACTAACATCTTCTTCAATAGATCGTACTTTCTTTTCTTCTTCGGCTGCAATTTGTTTTTCTTTTGAAACTTTTTCAGCTTCAATGCCAACAACCTATAATCAATAAATTATACGAATAAATTAAGAGATTTATTAAGAGAAATTTTCAATCGTTAATAACCAACTGACGCCCCCTCCCCGTGGCCGAGAAATTAGAGTTGTTGACAAATGTCAATAATAATAATCTTAAAGCCAAGGGGCGCGGGTTCGGGTCCCAGGCAGTTAGATAAATTTATTTATTTGGAAAATAAATGATTTAAATAAATGAGCCTGGACCCCAATATATATAATTATATAATATTTAGTATCGTAAAAAGGGCCATTTTTTAACCATCGACAATATCTGTTGCAAAATTTGAAAATTGCTCTTGGAATAATCCAAATATTTCAATAAAA
>JAKCPI010013921.1:0-36767 GCA_023213315.1 Euborellia annulipes
AAATTCAGTACAACGTTTTGACTGCTTATTCTACAGCCTTTATCAAGTACTGTGCAACTTGCTCTAACTTAAGTGAAACAGTACTTGATAACGACTGCAGAATAAGCAGTTGTGTAAACGTTGTGCTGAATTTATATTTTTAATAAATAATTTATACAAAAATGTGGTCTATAATTAAAAATTCTCCTAATAATAATAATTCAAACCACAAAAGTTTTAATAAACACATTCGTGCCCTTTACAAATTAATCTTTGTTCTTATTAAACAGGTGATAATAATATCAGGTGTAAAGGATAAGAGAGGACATCAATGCTGGTAACATTATAAGGGCAAAAACATTTATTAATGGTAGGTTGCTTCGAATTACAAGCTTTAGCTTGTCTCAGACTGTCTCTTTGTGAAAGGAATTCTGTTTATTGTTAAGTATCTACTTCATTGATGTTTAAGGGGCCTTCATTAATGGAATGAGATGAAAAAAGTAAAAATAAAATAAACACCACAAAATACATTTTCTTAGGTTGAAAATAGAAATCGTCAATATGGGGTGTCAATATTGCCTAATAAAGTAATATAAAATGGAATTGTGAAAAACAGTTGGATTTATCTCTCCGAATGTTTTTAGTTCTCACCCACAAAAAATTTATTCAAATTAAATTATTTGGATAAATATAAAAGTAGTTCAAAAGTCATTTTAAACAAAAAATCTGGTGTGATAGTGGCACAGAACACAACTTTTTGTACTGTGCTTGTCATATCAGATTTTTTGTATCGAGATATATTTAGTTTCCGCCAATATATTAAAATTCAAGATGTAAAATTTATAAACATGGGTAAATATTTATTTCCATGGCAACCATTTCTCCTCACAATGTTTTCTCACTCACACTCACACTCAAACATACATTCACACAATCTTCGGCAACTCAGGCCATATAAGACTTTTGACGATAACCATTATTTGAATATATTCGAATATATGAATTTGTGGTCTTCAGGCATTCTGGTATTTAAGTCATTTGGTTAAACAAAATCATCGGGCCTCCTGGGATCTGAACCCGCGACTCTTGGATATACAAGGCAGGCGCGCTACCAACTAGGGCAACCATTTATTTCTCCTATATTTCCTATGAAGTACAAGAGTAAAGTGTGTTTCAAAAGATTTCAAGGGTAAAATGAAATAAACATTTTAAAGAGCATCTAAAAAATATTTGATTTTAATCACTTGTAGTAGTTGTAGTAGTTGTAGCGAATTTTGAGAAAATCGAAAAAAATAACTGAAAAAGTACATCAGTAAAGTAATAGTACTTTTTTTTCATTTATTTTTTTATATATTTATTTATTTATTTTAGGCCAGATTTTGTTCAAAATCTCTGTGTCACGTCCCAGGGGGTGCCAAACTTAAATATAATATTTCAACCTCCTAGCTCTTTTTGTTCTTGAGATTTGTTCACAGACAGACCATGTTGCGAATACCACTTTTTTGGATTCAGGGGACCTCAAAACGTGTATATCCATCAAATTCTCGGCATCGAATTTTTGACATGAAACTAATACTTTCTCTCTATATATTAACATATATAGGTAAGAGAAAGTAAAAATATTTTAATAAAGTCAGTGACTGTTTGAAGGATGAGGAGCAGCCAAAAATAAAAAGTCTTGGATTTTTACAATTAAACGAGACGTTTCGGGATAAATTTATTGTTCCATCTTTAGTCCGAAGTGGTCGTATGGGTACAATTAATTATTCATCAATATCACAGAACATTTGACATTTGATAAGCAAGATGTGACAACTCGCCCTTATGTTTGATACATAAAATATCAGCCAAACGAACAATTCCGGGACATTAACAAATTTGAAGGACTGAAGATGGACATTAAATTATCGCGAAACGTCTCGTTGGATTGTAAAAATCGAAGGCTTTTTATTTTTGGCTGCTCCTGATCCTGTTGGAATAAAATTTGTAGGTCTACATTTTTCTCTCGGCTATTTTTTCATCTGTGACTTTAGAGAAATTCTTGCTAGTTCAATGAAGTAATTATAATTACGTTTAATCGTTTAATTCGTTTAATTTTCAAAATACCTCCTCCTCTTCAATTTTCTTTTTAGAAAGTTTGACTCATTTTCTCTCCTCTTTTTTTCAAACCCTATTTTTCCATTCTTGCCTTTTTTTTGTTCGTTAATCGGGATTTTATCTAGGGTTAGTTTTTTCCTCCACTTTCTCAAGAAGGAGGCTGTGTTTTGTTGGCCACTTGAAGCATTGTGGCTGACCTAGATTTGTGGTCATAAAATGTTCCTTCCCTATTGTGAGATATTTTGTTAAGAAGCGTCATTTCCCGTAGGACCGATTATACGCTTTAAATTATACTATTGTCTCGAGAGATGGATTGTAAAATTAATAGGAAAATAATTCAATTCTGTTTTAAAAGTGACTCAGAACAACTTTGGCAGATATAGGGGAGTGAGGGGTATGGCCTGGGTAATGGCGCTCACCCTGTAACTCTGTCAAAATAAAACTTAGCAAATCGCCACGGAGGTGAAATGAAGGGGAGGGGTCTCTAACGGGCAACAATGCAAAAGGACAGTCAGCTTGCGTCATGTGACCGTGAAGGAGTTTCTTCGTTTGGGCGCTGATCTAATTTTCGGTGTCGTGTTTTTTGTCGATAAGTCCAAAATTTTAATGCTTATTAAATTTTTAATTTTACTTTTCTGACAATAAAACTATTCTATTCTGTGATAATGTAATCAATTTTCAACAATTGCAAATGATTTTTTTTTAATTTCAAATTAATTATAAAACTACCGTTTGGGGTAATACCGCTCATCTGAGCGCCATTACCCCTTAGAAAGTTTTTCAGACTGTGAAGATGGAGAGCAGCTTTGTGACGATGACAGTGATGATGAATTGAAATGTGGATGATGAAAATTATAACAAAAGTATTATTTGCGAAGAAATTGGAAAAATTAACGAGTTGCGGTATCGCTGCACCATATATGGACTGTGGGCTCATGCTATGTGTTCAGTGTGGGATTCGCCAGATGGATATATCTGTGATTTATGTGTCCAAAAATAAAATATTTCTATTTCTAATTTGTGTTACCTCTAATAATAGTAATTAGTTTATATTATAATTATAATAATTGAAGTTGATTTGACATCGAAGACTTTACTCTATTTGTTATATTGAAAAAGGCTGATCTTACGTCCAAATGGGAATAATTGATGCTAATTTGTGATTGTAGACTTTACTTTTATTGTATAAGATTGATCTCATAAATATTTCTTTAATTAAAATGTATCTTACATGTTATATTCCAAAAAACATGTTTGAGCGTTATTACCCCATGCCCTGAGCGGCATTACCCAAAGCCAGGGGCAATGCCGCTCAAACATGTTTTTTTAATATTGTTTCCCTACTACTACTAGGGCAAAGATATATGCTTTTGGTGTTAAATTGTTGATTACTCGATAATTAAAGACTTTGTTACACTTCTTAATTTGGAATTATAATAAATGATTTAAAAGATACACCATGTTTTCCTTAAGTGAACGCCATTCCCCTCTCTCCCCTAACAATTATGATGTTCAAGATTAAAATAATTTAAAAAAGTAAAAATCTGACGATTAGTATCGATATTTTATTGAACTAAATATTTTTTTGCATTATTTTTAGTCATATGGTCTTCCTAAATTAGCTTGCTTATTATTTATCTAAAAACTGCTGTTTTTTTTTTTTGAAAAAAATATAAATAAAAAATCTGGTATGACTGGTCACACAGTAACTTTTTTACTTTGGATTATTGTAAGTTGTGTTCCGATTAATCGATAATTTCGATTAAGAAAAATAATCGATTTTGATTATGGAATAAATAAACGAATATGCAAAAAAAATAATCGAATATTGATTATGAAATAATTTGACTTTTTTTTTTTTTAGTAAATCAAAAATTTGTTGTAAAATTTCCATTCTTTCCCTCTCGTGAAAATCATTTGACCTTTTTTTTTAGCATGCGAGTCTCATCCCATCTTTTCAAACGCATGTTTCCCAAAAATAATAGATTAATCGATTTTTTAAAATAATATATTTTCTTAAAAAATAATCGATTAATCGATTATTTTGCACATAATAATCATTGACTTTTTACGGTATGTTTGTTTAAATTTCAAAACCAGATCCGTGAGTTTCACACTAGATTTTTATAAAATACTTTTTCAGTGAAATTTGATATAATTTATCTTCTTTAAATAAAGATTTAAAAATTTACTCCCCTCACTTGAAATCTGATGAGTGTGATTTTTTATTTTCTCTCTCTCTCTGTAAATCCATTTTCACTTTCTCTCCATAAACCGACCGACATCTAGAAACTTAAATCAATTTTCGAACCTATTTTGAATAAGAGTCTAATTGTTCATCATCTAAATTAATCAAATTATTCTCTGGTGTTACACAAAAGAGGCTTACACTCTCTCACTCGTCTATCTCATTCAGAGATACATATATATATATACCTGTCTCCCTAAATGAGAACCCTCCGTATTTCAGGTAATTATGGAATAAGAATTGGATTAAATTTAAGTTGTAAGATTTAAGGGTGAAAATTGGCTGGGGGAGAAAAAAAGGGTCGATTTGAATAAAGCCTTAGACAGTGATGATCCCTTGGGAAATCGGGAGACATTCCAGCATTTGACATTTGACAAGGATAAGAAAAAGAGAGAGAGGAAGATTTGAATTTTCTTTTTTTTTCCAGAATTTGCTTTTCTTTAAAAAAAAAAGCGTTTAGTTTTCTCTGTCTTTTACATTTAAAAATGATCTTGTATTAAAAATTATTCTGCTCCAAAATAAAAACTTCTCTCAGCCAAAAAAATTATGCAGGGATTCAGTACAAAAAACAAAATTAAAAAAATTATTTTTATTATTTTAAAAGTTTATCAAACTAATGTCTGTTTTGATAGGATTCTGCTTATCCTCAATAGTGATGGTTTGTACCTGGATAGGTTTTTTATTTTAATATTTTAACTTAACAAAATTTTGAAAATTAATATAAATTTTATTATAACACATATTCCTTATAGTGTTTCTTTAAAAAAAAAAAGTTTGTTCCAAGAGAAGGATTTTTTTTTATCAAAATCATCTATAAAGGTATATGTGTTATAATAAAATTTGTATTAATTTTCAAAATTTTGTTAAGTAAAAATATTAAAATAAGAAACATTTCCAGATACAAACCAATACTGATGAAGATAAGCAGTATGCTGTCGAACAGACATTGGTTAAAATAATAAATATAATTTTTTTTTTTTTTTTTATTTAAGGATTTTTTCTGCATCTAGAGCCATTTAGACGCACGCTATTCCTATTTATTTCAAATGATTGGTAGCCAATTCAAATGGAATAAATTTTTCTCGCTTTGGACGGGAAGCGAACCCGAGACCCTAGTCACGAGAAGTCAATGTCTTCTCACTGAACCACGGGTCGTGGGCATAAATATAATTAAAAAAACAACATTATATTGTTATTTTGTCTAAATCTCTCCATATTAATATCTGCAGTATTAGGTGAGATTATTTTGTACACGGTAATAGTTATAATTACAAGTGTAAAATAATATATCGATTATCGCTTAAAATCCACTTCTTGAAATACATATATTGATATAATTACATTTCGAGTTAGAAAATTATATCTCCACTTCCACTTAGCTAATATTATTTCGAAAAGTTTTAGTTTTTTTGTACAAACACGCCTAATTTAAACGAAGAAGCGGAAGTGACCCTAGAAGGACCTGATGGGTAAAGGATTAACTGTTTGTCATTTCTAGAGCTGAACCTTTCCATAAACCCAGGACTCAGAATTCCATAAATTAAACCATGACAGCACCACGTATCCAACTAGATTAGAAAAACAAATAAAAATGGAGATTTTTTTAATTGAAATTTATTCATCCATTTTGAAAAATTGGAATCTATAAAGTAGAAGTATGATACTAAATAAAGTAAAAGTAAATTGTTTTTAAATACTGTAGAATATTAATTTCATTTTACAGGGTGATTCATAATTGGATTCTGAACCTTAAAATTGTGAATCCTTGAGCGAAGGAAAAAGTTCATGTCTGCAACAGCTTTATTTTGGAAAACAGAGCTGTTAAATATATAAAAATTTTAATTTTAAACTGATAACCGTTGGCTCTAGTTGAAACATTATGCTTTAATAGGAGAATTAAATTCACAAGGTTTTCTCTTTCAATAATATATTAATTTGATATTAACACTTTATACGTATTTCGACACCATATGTGTCATCTTCAGTATGTATTCGCTTCTGAAGATGACACATATGGTGTCGAAATACTTATAAAGTGTTAATATCAAATTAATATATTATTGAAACAGAAAACCTTGTGAATTTAATTCTCCTATAAAAATTTTGTTTTTCCTTAATTTCATTGAGACTACTTTAGATATTTTGTTGAAATTTGTTAATTACCATCACTAGCACACCTACTACATGTCCTAATTATTTTTAAGATTCAAAATCGCCTAGTGATATGCATATAAATCCATTTATCAAACGAAAGTTACAGTGTAGTGGAGTTTTTCTTTAAAATTAATTCAATACCCGGGCGCCAGTGAAAGTAAAAGAAAAGTTTTTACTCAAAAAATATTGGTATCTGCTAAATTTCAACAAAATATATCTAAAGCAGTTTCAACGAAATTAAGAATAGTTTTTATAATTAACAACTCGAATATCTAAAATAATTTTTCATTGAATCCTCCCCCCCCCCAAGGAACAGGATCCAATTTTGAAACACCCAGTATATTTTTGATATATTCATTAATGTTATCATTTATTTTATTATTAGTAGGCTTTCTAATTTATATGTAATTGTCATATTTAGGTAGGTTAAAGTTTAAACGCGTATAGTCAATTTCTATAAATAATTTATCCACTTTATAACCTGTAGATCGGGGATACTAGATAATTTCCGTATGGTTTGGGGGAAACAAGCTCGCTTGCTAATATTATATTTATCGTGTGGGGCCATTAAAGTATTACGTAAACAGACAGACGGGGAGGGGTGACCCATTTGCTTAATTTTGCTGACAGGGTTATGGAGGGAGGGGGGGGTAATCATTTCTAATGTCTATAAACGAGAAAAAGTCATAGTTGTCTAAAAAAAAAAGATTAAAGCGAAAAAAATATGAAATGTTAACTATGTAATCAAGGGGTTTAACGATTTGGTTATTATTCTTGATTTGTAGCACCCTACACATGTCAACAATAATAATCAGGTCAGGTGGGGGTGTCGATCGTCCAAAAAGTATTAAAATTGATGTACTTTTTTTTATTAGAGTCAGGTTTAATGATATTTAAAGATTAAAGATCGAAGCAATAAGAACTAATTTGAAGAAATTCATAAAATGCATAAATCAATTATTTTTAAAATGAGCTTCTCTCATTTCTGCCCCCTCCCCAACAATCAGCCATAATGTGTTAAGTTCACTTTATTCATATACCTACTCCAGGGTAAAAATAGAAGTGTTTATAAATTTTATCGGATTACAGCCGGAAAATAAATAATTTAAAAAAAAAAAAAAATTATCGGAAGCTAAATATATTTTTATTTAATGAATAGTGAATAATAAAAAAACAACAGAAAGTAGAAAATATCTTTAATTCTACAGTATTTTCTGTTGTTTTTTATTATTCACTATTCATCAATTAACACAACAGACAAATGGAGTATTAGATCAAACACATATTTTACTTTCTCTTACCTATGTATATATGTAATATATATATAGAGAGAAAGTATTGGATCATGTCAAAAATTCGATGTCGAGATTTTGATGGATCTTCACGTTTTGAGGTCCCCTGAATCCAAAAAAGTGGTTTTCGCGACATGGTCTGTCTGTGTGTGTGTGTGTGTGTGTGTTCAATTTTAAGCATGAAGGAATTGAGCTATGAGGTTGAAATTTTATATTTAAGTTAAACACCCCCGGGACCGGAAAAATAAGCTTTTAATCAAAATCGGCCAAAGAGTACTAGTACTTTACTGATGTACTTTTTCAGTTTTTTTCGATTTTCTCAAAATTTGCTCCAACGATTTTTTTTTAAATTCAAAAATCAATTATTTTTTAGATGCTCTTTAAAATGTATATTCTTATTTTGCGATTGAAATCTTCTGAAGACCACTTTACTCTTGTATTTCATAGGGAAGGATAGGAGAAATGGTTGCCATGGTAACAAAATATAAATATTTTCCCATACTTATAAATTTTACATCTTGAATTCAATTGTACCCTACTGTCGGAAACTAAATACATGTCGACACGAAAAATCTGGTGTGACAAGCACAGTACACAACTTTCGATTACCGAAGGTAAGAGAAAGTTGTGTGCTGTGCGCCAGTCACACCAGATTTTTTATTTATGTATTTATTTATATCCTTAAATCAGTACATATTTTATCGCAGCAATTCAATGGATAATCTATTCGTGAATTGAGTTAACAACTCGGTACAACGTTATATTTGTTTTCTTATTTTAGGAACGAAGCAAAAAACAAAATACTCTTGTTGCATATTATTGTTAGTTTATCTATTGGCTGTTCCGAAAATTGAGCTTAATACCTCTCTCTCTCTCTCTCTCGCTCTCGCTTTCTCTTTACCCAAGAGATTGAAGTTTCTAATCTAACTATTCTGTCTTTCAGTAAATCCCACAATCACCCCAATCCCAAAAGGCTTGTCTGCTTCCCTAAAAGGCCCTTGCTATTGGCTAGAAGAATACTCTAGTATCAATATTTTAATCACTTCACTAAGCTTCATATAATTTATTATTTATTTTTACTTTCTCTTACCTATATAAGTTATATACTGTATATATATATATAGAGAGAAAGTATTGGTTTCATATCAATCAATTAGATGTCGAGATTTTAATGGAAATACATGTTTTGAGGCCTCTTGAGTCCAAAAAAGTGGGTTCCGCCAAAATGTATATTTAAGTTAGTCCGCGATTGAGATCTATTTTTTTTTTTTTTCAATTTGATTAAAAAGGATGGATGTTGATAATTAAAACCTGGGGATGATTTTCTAGGCCTATTTATAAGGATCTTCCACTCCCGTTATATGCCAACGTTTAGAAGTTCTAACGACTCCTTCTTCAGGGTCTTATAAGTAACAAAAGTAAAGGTTCATATCATGAATGTTGAAAGTTGTTATAATATAAATTATTTAGGATATTGTATTCATAATAATTAAATTTGCCATAATAAATAAATTTTGATTAATGATTTCGCTAGTGCACATATACATAAGAGTAATAAGGTTAGTTTATGTAGACTAGAACTAGTGCACATAAACTTGCACTAGCGAAATCATTAATCAAAATTTATTATGGTGAAATTTAATTATCAACTCCGCAGGATGAATCCAGCATAAAACCATTGGCGTAGCCAGAAATTTTTGATGGGGGGGGGGAATCAAGAATTTTTTTTCAAAAATTTAAGATTATTTTAGGTTATTTATAAATCATTTTGGCTTGTATTTTTAGCTAGAGTAAATTATTATATTTTACTTTCTCTTATCCTATATGAAATATAATTTGTATTAAATATCAAGTCATGACTTGGGTCCCATGGGGGGTTTGAACACTCAAAACCCCCTGGCTACGCCTATGCATAAAACCATCCTAAATAATTTATATAATAAAACAACTAATGTAATTCATGATATGAACCTTTTGTTAATTATAAGATCCTGAAGGAGTCGTTAGAACTCCGAAACGTTGGCATATAGCGGGAGGAGAAGATCTTAAAGATGTTTTTCTCGCCATTACATTTAAATTATTGGAATAGAGGTATGAGGAGATAAGGCAATGGTTCCCAAAAGGAGTAAAGGACGGGGAACCGCCCACTTTTGAGCTTTGATGAAACCTAATTGGTTCAAGACAAATTTAAGGAGTTCACTAGGGTAAATAAATTTTTTTCTGAATTTCTCCGCGATTCATATAATAAATGAAACTTTTTAGATATAGATAATTTCGGGTCTTTATAATTCAAAACCCCTATGTTTCGGAGATCTAACCTTTTGTAAAACACTGTCCTGAAGAAGGAGATTTTGGATCTCCGAAAAGTTGAATAATATTTAATAAAGTCCTAATCGTTTCATTTATTATAAGCCCTCTTTTAATTTTCTCCTTATTCATAAATATTTACATATATAAATTTAAATACGAGTAAAATTCTCTTTTTATAATTAATAGCAATTACAACGCGGCCATTAAAAAATAATTTATATAACAATTTAACAACTTTATCTCGTCAGTTTTTATTTATAAATCAATGATAATAATCAATACTTTTCTACGCTCTAAAAAGCCTAACACTTAATCAAATATCAAGATCACGAAGGGACTTAATAAAATTATCATTCCGCATGCAAGATTAATTTATTAAAATGATTGATTAACTGAAAAGAATAATAATTGTGAAGCATTCAAAGAGAATTGTTGATGAATATTAATTAACTCAATCCTGTTTTCTTAATTTATCCAATTGAAGAATGAAGTTGTATTAAAAGGGCTTAAGAAGATATTTGAGCTACGCAGCTCAGGCTGTACAATTAGCATGAGTGAAATTGTTATGCATAATAATATAAACAAGTGGATTACATACATATACATTCGACACACTAACAGACCAACATCATACTCCTAATATTACATTTATAATTTAGAATATATAATGAGTCAAATCATCTTGTACAAAATTAACTAGGTTTATAATTAGAATGTTTTAGTCTCTGAGAGGTATCTTTTATAAATGGACGAGTCCAATTTGAATTTCAAAATAGACGAAATATATTTAAAAAAATTATTAAATTTTTAATAAGCTCGAGGTGAAGGGAAATAATTTATTTGGTTGCTGGAAAAAGCTTTTTGAATTTGATCTTTCCAAAACTATTTTTACAAGACTATGGTATTTTTAAAGTACAGTATTTTCGGCATCCCAATAAAATTTTAAGAATTGATGAAAATGCCTAACCTATATAAACGCTGAAGTGTGTGAAACTTCAGACAAGTACCCCAATTTGTAATTTCGCAATTTGGGACCTTGAAATAGTCAAGATTTTAATATATCTCGATTACAGAAGAGAATGTTGTGTGCTGTGCGGCCAGTCACACCAGATTTTTTTGATGATAATAAATTTAAACGTTTTCGTTGTTAAAATTCTATCTTTAGAAATTATTTCGTGCTCTTTTTGATCTTTATCAACCTCTAAATAGAAGACTTCTAATAATTCGTTTGTATGAGGATATGCATTAACATTTCTTTAAGATTTATCTATCTCATTCTTTATACACCTTAAATATAAAAGATATATATTTCAAGGGAAATGGAATAAGAAAAGAAAAAAAGATAATCTGATATAGCCTACATAGCTACGTATTTTATTTAAGCCATACCAAACGGTTAGTGAAATAATTTAAAAAAAAAATGTTATTTAATAGCTTATTAGCGGAATATGATTTATGCTTTTTAGATTCAAAAGATTTTTAATTTTGGTGATTAAGTAGATTAGGCATATTTGTTTTTAAAAAGCTGACAAAGTGTAAAAAATGTCCAGATTTTATGGACCGAGGTAGATTAATTTCTGAGAACACATGAGAACCCTAGTAGTCAAATTTATAAACAATAGGCGCGCCGACCACCTTCGGCGGGCTTCGCGCTTAGCCCTCCTCAGCTGGTTCGGGCCCGCCTGCGACAGACCCTCACTTTTCTTTTTTTTCATTAAGGTCTTTTTTCTGCAATGAAGGCCATTTAGAGTCAAAATGAAATAAATTGTCGCATGAGTCGGGATGCAACCTGCGATCCTTGGTACAAATGGCCAGCTCGCTAACCACTCACCAGTGGTTCCCAACCTTTTTGACCCATTGCCCCTTTCTGGAGGTTGACTAACACCTATCGCCCCCTTTACATTTTCATTGTATGCCTAATTTTAATTTGAAGTAAAGTGTAAAGCAGTTTTATTATTTTAAACAATTTTATTACCGTAGGCCTATATACAGGGCCGCAGACAGACTTGACGGGCCCCGGGGCTCTTAGTAATATAAAAACTTAGTTTTTTTTTAGTATGTAAAAGGCTATTGTGGCCTTCATGCCAACACTTTTTACACAGTTTTTGACACAACTTTTGAAATAGTTATACATAGCTTACAATATTTATTTAAATAAAGTTATATAAAATTTTTTCAAAATTTCCTAAACAAAGAGTTACAATAATTTATCGAGGACAGAGGATTTCGGGGGAATCTGGGGGTATGGAAAATTTTTTGAAAATTAGCCACTAAAATCTGCGTTTTTAGCTATCCTAAGTCGTGAAAAAGATCAAACTTGATTTGAGCTTAAAGGGCCCAGGCCCCCTGAGGAAAAAAATTTCAAGAAAATGATTTTTTTAAATTGAAATTTAAGATTTGAGCTAAAAGTGACGTTTCAATTCTAGATTGGTATTATCTTCAGACTATTTTATTTTTATGATAATATTTTGTCCTCTTCTATCCTAATCATCCTGTAAAAAGGAGATTTTTCTCCCTTTGAATACTCATCTCCCAATCGCCCACCAATCGCCCCCCGCTTATTTATCGCCTCCCTGAAAACCCAAATCGCCCACTTGGGGGCGATCGCCCCCAGGTTGGGAACCACTGCACTACACCAAGGCCCGAGGGCTCGCTTTTACTTTTTTTTTTTTTTTAATTCGTTTAAGGTCTTTTTCGGCATCGAAGACCATTTAAACCCCGTCCCTATTTATTTCAATGATGGTATCCTTCAATTGAGATAGATTATATCGACTGGGACGGGATGCAAACCCGCAACCCTTGGTACAAATAGCATGCTAACCACGCCACCATGGTTCGAAAGCTCGCCTTTACTTTTATTTTTTTACTTTTTTGCAAAAAGGCTATTTAGACCCCCCCCTCTTTATTTTAAATGATTTGTAATCAAATCAAATAAAATACATTTTTCTCGCCTGGGACGGGAAGCGAACAACGATTTTTTGTTTTCTTTAATTTTTCGCAATAAGAAATCTCTCTATACTCAAGATGCTGATAAACCTTTAACTCTACTTCCACCCAATCTATTCTAATAAAAGAATACTTTAGAGGTCATTATTTTTAAGATCCCCGAGGATTTTAATATCTTTAATAATTATTATAAAGGTATTATAAAATTCACTCTTTCAATATTGAAAATTTTAGTAACAAATTGAAATAGAAAAATTAATATACTTTTCTAATTCTTAAGCAAAAAAAAAAAAAATTGTATTTTTTTTTCTAAATTCCAAACAAGACAGCAAAAGGGTTTTTAATAAAAGCCTCTCGACGCTTGGCAATTATCCTCTTTTATTAATTGAATCAGCTGCAGTCATATGGACAGTATTTAAATTTCCCTCGTATAGGTAGTGAACAAGGGCTGGGTTATTCCCGACACACGGCGCCTAATATGTTTGCCCAGGCTGTTTCTAAAATGCCGTTTCTCTCTCCCTCTATGCTAGAGAATTTCATGTTAGTATCACGTATATTATATATCATTAATTTGTCCTTCTCATAAAGCTTTTAGCTGAATCTGTATTCGACGAATCTATATTATAAATGAGAAATGATATCATTTTCACGAAGAATTATTAAACATGAATATGTAATATTCGTACACACTTTGAAGTTATTTAATATTATATAACTGTAAAATAAGTTGTTTCTAACCTTATTTTATAAAGAAATAGCTTTTAATAGAATAAATTTATTTAAAAATTTTGTTTTTAATTCATATATAAGGCCGCCGAGAGAATAGATAGGAGCTCATTACTACTTAAAGATTTATTTTTGATGATATTTGACAAACGATGTTTTAAAATTTTGTAGAATCAGCCGGAGTATATTAGTAATTAAAATTAAATTGATTTGAAGGGTTGCTCTCGTTTTCGAGCAGGCTATACAATAATATAATACAATATCTATGGACCAAAAATTGACTACCAATCAATAGAAATAAATAAAGACGAGGCCTAAATAATTTCAAACGCCGAAAAAAATCTTTAAAAAAATTATTTTATAACCACATCAAACATTTCTAGGCATAAATTAATTCAAAGGATGAATATTTACAGAGTAAATTAAAGATTTTTTTTTTTTAACATTCACACTTTTTTCTCATACACAGTCTTTTCGGCAACTTAGGCCATATAAGACTTTACGATAACCGTTATATATGATAATAATTATTGGGGGACCAGGCATTTCTATTTAAGCCATCTGGTAACCAAATGGCTTAAATAAAATCATCGGACTGCCTGGGGTCCGAACCCGCGACGTTCGGTAAAGAAGGTAGGCATGCTACCAACTACTCCAAGCCCGAGAGCGAGTAAATTAAATTAAATGCTAAATATTTGGTGTTTTATTTTTAATTACTTATAAGCGGGAAGATAAAAAATCTGAGGTGACTGGACGCACCAGATTTTTGTGTCGACATATGTATATTTAGTTTCCGACAGTACGGTACATTCGAATTTTAGGATGTAAAATGTATAAGTATGGGAAAATATTTATATTTTGTTACCATAGCAACCATTTCTCCTATCTTTCATATGAAGTTGAAGAATAAAGTGGTCTTCAGAAGATTTCAATGGTAAAATGAGAATATATTCAATACATTTTAAAGAGCATCTAAAAAATAATTGATTTTTGAATTTTAATCAAAATCGTTGGATAGAATTTTGAGAAAATTGAAAAAAACTGAAAAAGTGCTTTAGTAAAGTACTTGTACTTTTTGGCCGATTTTGATTAAAAGCTTATTTTCACGCCCTAGGGGAGTGCCTAACTTAGATATAAAATTTCAACCTCCTAGCTCAATTCCTTCATGCTTTAAATTGAACCCAGACAGACACACAGACTGTCCAACCACTTTTTTAGGATTCAGGGGACCTCAAAACGTGTCAACATCAATATCTTGACATCGAATTTTTGACATGAAACCAATACTCTCTCTATATATATACTAGGTATATGTATATTAACATATTCATATAGATAAGAGAAAGTAAAAATCAATTCTTTGTTTTATTTATTTATTATTATTTTTTACTTTCTCTTACCTATGTATATATGTAATATATATATAGAGAGAAAGTATTGGATTCATGTCAAAAATTCGATGTCGAGATTTTGATGGATCTTCACGTTTTGAGGTCCCCTGAATCCAAAAAAGTGGTTTTCGCGACATGGTCTGTCTGTGGGTGGGTGGGTGGGTGGTGTGGGTGTGTGTTCAATTTTAAGCATGAAGGAATTGAGCTACGAGGTTAGAATTTTATATTTAAGTTAAACACCCCCCGGGACCGGAAAAATAAGCTTTTAATCAAAATCGGCCAAAGAGTACTAGTACTTTACTGATGTACTTTTTCAGTTTTTTTTCGATTTTCTCAAAATTTGCTCCAACGATTTTTTTTAAATTCAAAAATCAATTATTTTTTAGATGCTCTTTAAAATGTATATTCTCATTTTGCAATTGAAATCTTCTGAAGACCACTTTACTCTTGTATTTCATAGGGAAGATAGGAGAAATGGTTGCCATGGTAACAAAATATAAATATTTTCCCATACTTATAGATTTTACATCTGAATTCATATGTTCCGTACTGTCGGGAACTAAATATATGTCGACACAAAAAATCTGGTGTGACAAGCAGAGGAGAGGTGGGTGCGCCAGTCACACCAGATTTTTTTTTTTTTTTCAAATAATGTATGTAACACGTAGGTGGCCTTTATTATTATTTTTTTTAATGCTCTTTATTTTCTTTTATAAAATCCCTTCGAGGTTCATTTTAATTAATACCAAACACAAACATCATGAGCTCACATACACAGGTAAAATTTTTATTAAAAAATCATAGAAGATCCGGAGTGAAATTAAATATGTTTATTTTTATTTTTTTTTTTTATCCTTTCTTTATTTCATTTAGTTATTTTGAACTTTAGGGCGGAACAAACTTAATTTTATTAAAACTTTGTTCGAAGAAAATACATTCATTCTCAAACTTTAAACTGTGGGATAATTTATGTTGGGAAAAAAAAATATTTAATCAACAAAAATTTATTTCTACTATTATTTAAGATTTAGACTAAAATAAAACTTTGCTATGTTTATATATCTGATAATTTATTTGAATCGTTAGCTTTTACTATAGGAGTCTGATGTGTTTGATTTGATTTGATGTGGAGGGAGCATTTGGTCTTTTAGCATGAAGATTTAATTTTTACTTTCTCTTACTTATATATAGAGAGAAAGTATCGGTTTCATGTCAAAACATCGATGTCAAGATTTTAATATATGCTCACGTTTTGAGGTCCCCCCTGAAGCTCAAAGGCTCGGGCTCTTTTAGTGAAAAAAATTTTTAATAGAATTTTAAGGTTTGAACTCAAAGGGATTGAGCGCAAATGCCCCTACTAGAGCTCTGATTATAGATATAGGCGACGCCAGAAAGGCCTGATGTGCTTGAGTGAGAATAGAGTCTTGAGCTTAGTCAACTAAACCAATACTTTTAAAATAAATAAATAATCTTTTTTTAATGCAACTGAAAAGGAAAAGCTACTTTTTTAAGGAGACTACACACGTAACTGCACACTTGACAAGCATGCATGTGCAATCTTTTTGTATCAGTATGCACAAATTCCCTTCGGCACCAGACAAGGGCGGATCCAGAGGTATTTCTCGAGGGAGGGGGAGGGGGGGGGGGGTAATCTGTTGTGACTGATCGCACAGCACACAATTTTTTTCTTAATTTCGGTAATTTAAAGGCGCATTCTGTACTTGTTTGCCAGAATATAAATACAAATCAAATTTTTAAGTATTAATTTTTAAAATTTTACATTAAAAATAAAATTTTTTTTCGAACAAAAGTATTTTTGGAAGGAACCGGAGAATAAAACCAGCCGCTAGTGGACGCCTCTCACTTCAATTACAAATTAAATTGAAGTGAGAGGCGTCCACTAGCGGCTGGTTTTATTCTTCGGTTCATTCTATATGTACATGATCCAGCAAAAGTTCTAATTGTAAAAGTATTTTTTTTTAATCTCGGGGGGGGGGGGAGGGGGGGTGATTACCCCCTTTAGCCCTCCCTTGTATCCGTCCTTGGCACCATACGACCTAAGCATGTTTGTGCAAGAAATAGCTTATGGCGAAAATTAACCTAAAAATGTCAAATTCGGCAGGTTATTTACTCACTTGCTTTAAACAGTGAAATATTAATATTTAAATTGAAATTTAAAATGAATTATTATATCAATATATTAAATAAAATATCGTCTATAAAATGGCGGACGTGCCTATAAAGAGTTTTGCTTGTGCATGATTAAAATTCAATCGAGCATCAAGCGGCTTGAACATTTAAAATGCTTCCGCAAAATTCTCCTACAGTTTTTGCTTGTACAAAAAGATTGCACATGCATGTTTGTCAAGTTTGCAGTTACGTGTATAGGCGCCTTAAGAAACATTTTCGACGGCTAAGCATTTTGGTTGCCTAAGCACAAAACTCCAATTTCGAACACATCAGGTACTGGAATATACTCAACTTGTTATCAAGCATGAGTTTGAAAAATTATTTCTAATTTTTTTTTTAATACTCATTTAACTTAAAATGTTAGTTTTTTCTCTCTCTCTCTGAAAATGCCAGCTATTCTTTTGCAAAGAGTAATAATCAAAAAAAAAAAAAAAAATATGATAAAGTTGAGCTAATCATGCGTGTAACTCGAGAATGGGGTTTCGGTTTATTTCAGCCTCTCCTACACCCCCCGAATCTCTCTTGCGGGTTTATAATGACATGCCAGGACCTTTTCCTTTGCTATCATCATTATTTTCACATTATTTTTTGCCTAATTATTCCCGACGCGTTTTTTCATTCTCTCTTTCTCTCTTATTGCCATTCGTTCGTTCTAATGGGCAGTGTCTCGGTTTTTCACAGTTAGCTTTGCTCTTTTAAAAAAGTAAAAGGGTTCGTGGGTTAAAAAGAAAAAGGGAGAGCGAGAGAGAGGCCCTAAAATGGCTTATCTTAGAAGTTTTCGTTCATCTTTTAATCATCTGTCTGCTGCCCTTCTTTTCAGCTCTTATATTGAGGAGCATTCATTCATCCCCCATTCATTCAATGACTTTCTTGAAATGATCCATTAAATGAATAGACACGTTTATTTCATTTGATTAAATTTCAAATTATATAATAGGTTCATTAAAGGATGTGTCAAGAAAAACAAATCTTATCTAATATCACTAATAGCCGCGCCACCCCAAGGGATTCGCGTCTAGTTTCCTTAAGAGGGGAGTCTCGAATAGGCCGTATGGAGGGAACGATTATTTGTCTAAAAGATGACGGCACCGTCGCTCTATTTCTAGCACCCGCGCAAATTTGTTTCCTTTTTTTTTGCATCTGCCATTGAGCTGGCAAAATATACAGTTTTTAGCTCTCTCTCGCGGAAAAACGTTGAACTAAAAATAACTGATTTTATAGAAATTAGGCAAAACCGAATAACTCAAAAATAATAAGCCAAAAAATTATCAAATTTTACAACTTGAATATTAATATATCGGCGGAAACTAAATATGTCTCGACACAAAATATCTGGTGTGACAAGCACAGAACACAACTTTCGATTACTAAAGGTAAGAGAAAGTTGTGTGCTGTGCGACAGTCACACCAGATTTTGTATATTATACATTTTTTCACACAAAAAACATACGCGCTCAATTTTTCTTACAAATCACTGCTATACTATAATAAATTGGATCCGTTAAGTGTCATAGAATATTATTTGATACATGGTAGGCTTATAAGACCATTGGGTCTATTATTATTATTTAAAAACCAAGCTCTAATATTTCATAGCAAATCTCCGTGAGTATATCTCAGTTTAAAGACACGTATTTCTTTTTTTTTTTAACATTAAAAAAACAAATTCGTGTTTTTGATCCAGACAGAATTAGATAGAAGCTTTAAAGCAATAAAAATTATAGTAGAACTTTACTAGGGTAGAATAACAAGTGAGTTTGTCAGTAAAAGAAAAAAAAAACTTCTATCATTATTAAATATGGACTGATTTTGAAATCGGCGATAAATAAAAAATTAAATGTCGTTTCTAAACACATAAAATATGAAAATCGGGGAAAAAAATTGTAAGTTATATTTGTGAGCCTGCTTATTATTTCTTATTAATTATAAAAATAAAAATCCTTTTGATTTAGTTATATTTTAATATTTTAACTTTTATGGCAATAAGTGTAAAATTACAAATTTCATTCGGTGTTTAATGTTTATACAATCTGGTTAATTCTTACTTTTATTTTGTTTCAGGTGAGAATCACATTTCAAATTATTTATTTACGTAGTAGGGCTCGTAAGTACAAAACATTTATATTAATTTTCACCATAAATAGCTTATTAACGATTTCAGGTGCAACAAACAGACGAAGTGTAAATAGCACTTACACATCTTCATTTTTGTTTCTCAAGGATTACACGATGCACAGTAAGCGCCACAATTAAGTTCCCACCTGGGAGATAGAGCCTTAAATACATCGTATATTATATGGCATATAGTGAAATAATTCTAAATTTGAAAAGGTAAAATAAAATCATCTGTACCAGATTTTATTTTACCTTTTCGGTCATTAAAATTATTTCATTATATACCATATACTATAGCATGTACTTAAGGCTCTACTTCCTGGTAGGAACTTAATTGTGGCGCTCAGTGTACTTAAAAAATAAATTTTTTAAGTAAGAAATAATAGAACAGGATGGGATCTTCAAAAGCCTTTATTTGACTTTTTCTCTTTAAATTTTGAAAATTATAATTTTTTTTTTTTTTTACAAAAATTAATTTGGCTACTAAACAATGAACAGCTTACTTTTTAGTCATGTGTTATTTTGATGATGTTATTTTTCACTTGATTTGAAAAAAAGTGAAAATTCTGTATGTTATTATTTATAACGATGTTGATGTGATAAGTGGCTGCACAACGATTAGATTTATGCAAGAGAGGATGGCAGTCAGACCGGACGTTTCGGCTTTAATTAGATAAGGCCATCTTCAGTTTTTATGAGAAAATTGGCAATCTTAGTGGTGTAATGGCTAGTCTGCTGACCTTCTATACCAAGGGTCGCGGGTCCGGATCCCAGGCATTCTGTTGATTTTATTTAAGTCATTTGAATATCAAATGGCTTAAATAAGAATGACTGAACCACAAATAGATATATTAATTAATAACGGTTATCGTTTAAAGTCTTAAATGGCCTGAGTTGCCGAAAAGACTGTGTGTACGTGAGTGTGAGTGTGAGGGAGAATGGGAAAAAAGAGTGTGTGTTTTTAATTAAAAAAAAAAAAAAAAAACAAAAAAAAAACATACAAAATTATGTATAAAAATATAAAATATATAGTTTTCTTCTTGTGATTATTTCATTGTTTTTAAAAAAAATATTATATATTTTTTAATGGAAACTTTCATGGTTCAAACCAAGAAAATTTCCAATAAATATTTTCATTTTCTTTTATAAAAACAATGAAATAATCACAAGTAGAAAACGCATGGGTGGGACTTAATATTGTCCCTCACAGTACAGTATCGTTAGCTCAACAGTCTATTGGCCATTGCCCCTTCCAAGTATATGAAAAACTAGTTAGTAAAAAAACGATAAACCTATATATACACGGATTGTTTGTATGTCACTCTCTGTTTGACAAACTTCTTGTTGAAATTTCGAAATAAAATTTTGCATTCTTCTGGAGGACGTTGTGGCGAGTCTTAAGAGGCTCAAAAAATTCAGAACTTTCTTTTTGGAAAGCTTTTGATACTAACTTTCCTAATAAGAGGCTAATATGGAGAATGGATAAATAAAAAAATCTGGTGTGACTGGCGCACAGCACACCTTCCTCTTACCTTCGGTAATCGAAAGTTGTGTACTGTGCTTGTCACACCAGATTTTTTGTGTCGACATGTATTTAGTTTCCAACAGTATGGTACATTCGATTTTCAGATGTAAAATTTATAAGTATGGCAAAATGTTTATATTTTGTTACCATGGCAACCATTTCTCCTATCTTTCCTATGGAATACAAGAGTAAAGTGGTCTTCAGAAGATTTCAATCACAAAATGAGAATATACATTTTAAAGAGCATCTAAAAAATAATTGATTTTTGAATTTAAAAAAAATCGTTGGAGCAAATTTTGAGAAAATCGAAAAAAACTGAAAAAGTGCATCAGTAAAGTACTAGTACTTTTTGGTCGATTTTGTTAAAAGCTTCGTGTCCGGTCCCATGGGGGTGCCTAACTTAAATATAAAATTTCAACCTCCTAGCTCTTTTCCGTTCTTGAGATATTTTGTTCACAGACACACACACAGACACACACACAGACAGACAGACCATGTCGCGAAAACCACTTTTTTGGATTCAGGGGACCTCGAAACGTGAAGATCCATCAAAATCTCGACATCGAATTTTTGACATGAATCCAATACTTTCTCTCTTATATATATTACATATATAGGTAGAGAAAGTAAGAATAAAAACTCTTGGACTCTTTATTTTGTCTATTATTTTTATTAATATGCCACTGCTTATAATTATTCTCATCGGTAATCAAATATTTTAAGAGTATAAGACAATTTGTTATAAAACAATTAATTACCTGATTCTAACAATAAATTCTATGTTAAAACATTTTATATAAAATTAAAAATTAACTGTCTTTTTATTTCATTCAATAAAAACAATACTTATTTTCCCTTGAAATAACTTGTTTAATACGTTGTAATTTCAAGTAATGCAACTAACTCATTTTGAAAGAGAAAAAAAAAGTTTTTTTTTTTTTTATCCAACGTGTGCACCAACTTCTCAAATATACCGTGGATTGCGTTAAAAAAGGGCGTCCGTTCGAAGAGTTAATTAAACCAAAAACTCTTTGATAGCTAAAAGGGATAAACGGAAGTTAAAGGGGAGGCCTAATAGAAGAAGGACTCTCTTTTTCAAGGGCGCAAAGGGAGATAGAATAGCCCCTGGGCTGGAAAGTTAAACATGACCAATTCTACGTGAATGGGATAGTGCAAAAGGGAAAAAAAGACTGTCGAAAAGTCTAGAAGTTCAACATACATCACAAAGCTAAATTAAATGAAAGAAAATGTTGTTGAAATTAAAATATAAACAAAAGAAGAGCTAAGGTTGCTTAGTATTCCAGGATAATTTTAAGCCAAGATTTGATGTGGTGCGCAAATTACAAAGAAGGAAATTCCAATTAATTCAAGGAAATTTAACAGAAAATATTTTTAAATTGTTTGCAAAATATAAAAACATATTTAATTAATATCACACGGAGAAGAAGTTCGCAGTTTAAGGCGGGGCAGGAGCGAAGGTGTTACGCATGTTTTTCCCGATAAGAGGGCGTTGTGTGTGTCATAAAAAGTAAGCCCAAAAAATCACGTATTTCGAAAATTTGCCAAGAGATGTCAGAATGATAGCTAATAATATTTAATTTTAATGCATTTGGTTGATTTTCATTGATCTTTTAACTTTAAATACTTTATAAATGTTATTATATATTATGTATCTTTTATAAAAGCATAAAAATATTGGCCAGATATAGGCTAAAAGGGGGCTGTTAGAGTCCCTGTATATCAGAGTCTGGCCATACGGGAACTTTTTTCTATTGGTCGCGCCATCTTTCTTCCTGATTTTAGCGCCAATTCAAATTTTCAATGTATCTCTATGGGATTAAAAAATATTTCATTTAACTTTTATAACGAAACCCGTTCAAAGTATCATGAAATCTTTTTTAGAACATTATTTTAGAGGTTTCAATTTATAAATATTACTCATCATATGTTAAAAATCTCCATTAATTTTATTATATTGAGAATGCAAAGTTTAGGGTTATATTTAGCTGATTAGAATCTTAAAATCACTTTTAATTTTGAGGTTATGTATATTTATATATGTATTTAGCTTACAATTTATTTTTCTAATTATAAAATAGAGTTTTCTAAGAAAATAATCGATTTAAAAAAGAATAAAACAAATATAAATAACGTTAGTATTTAACTCATTGCAAAAAAAATGAAATCTTTTAAGAATTTTCTTTATTATTAAAAAATTATAATTTATACAAAATTTGAACTCATATAGATATTATATAATAGAATTAAAAAAAAAAAAACGTTTTCAATATCAGCCGTAAAGGGGGGGGGGGGGGGAGGCGGCTTTTAAATCCCGCACTGCCCCATTTGCCCGATCCTAACTTACTGAGGCAGAAAAATGAAAAACAAAATACCAAATTTGAGAAAAGATACCCGACACATATTTTTAGATCAAAAAGAGAACGTCTGGGCACCCTATATTTATGTCCGTGATCAAGAGCGGGTCCAGAGGAGTTTCTCGGGGGGGGGGGGGGAGTAATCTGGTGTAACTGGTCGCACAGCACACAATTTTTTCTTACTTTCGGTAATTTAAAAGTGCATTCCGTTTTTGTTTACCAGAATATATTTACAAATCAAATTTGTAAGTATTAATTTTTAAAATTTTATATGAGAAAAGCCTGAATCCACAATACATATAAAACGGTTATCGTCTAAAGTCTTAAATGGCCTGAGTTGCCGAAAAGACTGTGTGAATGTGTGTGTGAGTGTGAGTGTGAATGAGAAAAAAGTGTGAATGTTTAAAAAAAAAAAAAATTTTAATATCAAAAAAATTTTTTCTCGTATCTCGGGGGGGGGGGGGGTAATTGCCCGCTTTCCCCCCTTGTATTTGCCCTTGTCCGTGATAAAGTCAAAGCTCTTATCAAATTTTTCATAAATCGCTACAACTATTGTATATATATATATAGAGTAGGCCTAATTTATAAATTTCAAATGTATATTTTAAAAGGAAAAGTAAAGGAAAAATAATTCATTCATTTAAATAATATTCTTGAGATTATTCACTTTATTTTAGAAATAAATATTACATATATAGCTATGAGAAAGTGAAAAATGACAGATTGGGAAATGTCAAATTCAAATGTTTTTTCATTAAATAAATTATTTTGAGTGGTTTTACTTACTTTTTTTTTAGTATATAAATAATCATTAAACTATTAGCTTCTGTTTCTATGAGTTTTTTTTTGAATAAAATTATTATATAATTAATTAACAAAAAAAATCATTAGTGAAATACAAAATATTTATTTTCATATTCAAAAAAATCGTTTTTCGCGATCGAATTGTTTGTTTCTATCTTTTTTTTTTTTTCAACGATAAAATGCATAATAATTACCTTTAATAAGAGACTTAAGAGGGTGTCTTGGCTGACGGTGAGGTCTGGGTGGATTACACTATAATAATTATTCACTTTAAATCACTTTAAACACATCTAAAAAAGAGATCAGCTCGGCGCGCCTGCCGTTAGGCCACGCACTCAACTCGACTGAACGAGAGATTCGTCTCTCTCTGTTTGTATAGGAATAAAACAGATGAAAATAACAATTCCCTTTTTATTAAAAGTAAAAAAATACCTTTTTCTATAATCTAACTATTAATATATTTATAACTGGAAAAGAATGTCAACAAGTGATTTGGAATATTCCAAGGCCTTTGTTAAATAATCAACCCTTCATCCCCCTATCAACGCTATTTTTTGAATGTTTTCTATTTATTTGGCTTCAATTTAGCTAAAATAAATTTAAAAAACATTCTTTTCAATTTTTCAGCCCCTTATTCAATCCTAATAAATAAAATAATTAACAATGCTATCGCTTTCCGCGAGCTTCGCGTCTAGTCAGAAGAAAAAAAAAAAAAAAAAAAATTAAAACCCTGAAAAACTTCCCTGGATCCGCCTTTGAGTTTTACACATAGTATAATTTTCTAGAATAAGTCTTGCTTTAGGCGAGTGGTTTCCAAACTTTATGTTTCAACGCCTCCCTTAAAAATATTTAATCGTATGCCGCCCCCTCCCCCACACATTTAATAAAATAATACAAAAACAAAAAATTTTAATACTAAAAAATATAAATTTATATAAAAATATTTTTTTTATTTATTCATATTTATTATTTTAATTAAAAACTCCGTCCCAGAAGCTTCTAAATTATTTTATTATTTTATTTATAAAATTAGCAAGCATTTGGAAAATTGATCTTGGTGGCCAATATTCGCGCCTCCCCTTAGACTAGTCCGCGCCTCACAGTTTGGAAAACGCTGGTCTCTATTGTGATTTTCCACTTATTTTTCAGAAATAACCGAAACGCTAATTTGTAAATATCACTAAATCTATAAGTTTTAATGAAAAAATGATTATTATAAAACCTCAAGAGAATTAAATTTGCTATGAAATGAGCCAAGATTCATTTTTCTACGTTACTTTGTTTTCGTTTTATGAAGTAAAAACTGCGAATTTTTATATAAAATCGCACTTTTTCAAAATTTTAACCCCGATGAGGCACTGGTTAACGTTACCCAATTTAGCTAAAACTTTGGCATTATCATTTTCTAGCCAAAAGACAACTTTTAGGAGGTTCGGCCGAAAGAAATTAAAAAATTTTGTTTTTTGCGGCCACCCTAGTGTAGTAGTTTGACATGAATCCAATACTTTCTCTATATATTAACATATATATAGAGGTAAGAGAAAGTAAAACAAATTAAAGATTATTGGGACAGATGGTTTACTGTATTACAAAAAAAATTAATTTCCATAATTTTTTAATAAGTCATTAAAAAAAATTATAACTCTCTAAATGATGAATAATCACTTAAGAGTTTAATTCATTAAAAAAAAAAAACCGCATTTAAAACTTGTAGATATCAATTACTATTAATCTGGTGACACCCCCCCCCCCACCGCCGCCAGCTACGCCATACTTATCTTGGTACAATATATACATGTATTTATTTAGAGGAGAATAAATTAATAAAACAATACTAGTTTGATATTAACTAGTGCAATTTATTCTCATTAAATTTACTAAATACTAATTAAAGCAGATAATGAATTGAAATTGCAATTAAATATCTATTATTATATTCACTCTAATTGTATATTACTATTTATTTTAATAGATATTAATATAATCAGAAATTGAAAAGAAAATCATTAAAATAATTTAGATAATTGAGGATTGAAAAATATTTCGAATTTAATATTAGGGGGGATATTATAAATATCAATTCGTGCTTAAATTTTTTTGTGATTTCAATTTTTAATAACCTCCTCAAATAACTTCAATTTTTCAAAATAGAACAAAGATCTTTTGAAATTAAAAGAAACGGAGAAATTTATATTAATGATTAATTACAATCATTCTATAAATTTTATATGCTTAATTTAAATATACCAGATATAAATCTTTTTTGTAAAAACTTTTCTTTTTTTCTCCAATTTGTTCTTTTTCTATACCAACCAGTTAATCAGTTATGATAAATGTTTGCATGTTGAAAGAAATAAACTCCGAACTCGTTAAAAGAAATTACTAGAGGAAATAGATGAATGTATGTGTTTATCACATAATGATGATATAGTCTGATAGAGTCATTGTAATCGCTAATCATCTAATTGTCAATACCATATTATAAAGGTTATTATAACCGGGGATTCATTACTACTAACGTTAAGTAGTAAATTACTTTTTACTTTCTCTTACATATATATGTTAATATATAGTATTGGATTCATGTCAAAAATTCGATGTCGAGATTTTGATGGATATACACGTTTTGAGGTCCCCTGAATCCAAAAAAGTGGTTTTCGCGACATGGTGTTGTGTGTTGTGTGTGTCTGTCTGCCTGTGAACAAAATATCTCAAGAACGAAAAGAGCTTGAAGATTGAAATTTTATATTTAAGTTAGGCACCCCCTAAGACGCGATACAAAGCTTTTGAATAAAATCGGACAAAGAGTACTAGACCTTTAATGATGCACTTTTTCAGTTTTTTTCGATTTTCTCAAAATTCGGTCCAACGATTTTGATTAAAATTCAAAATCAATTATTTTTTAGATGCTCTTTAAAATGTATATTCTCATTTTGCCCTTGAAATCTTTTGAAGTACACTTTACTCTTGTACTTCATAAGAAGGATAGGAGAAATGGTTGCCATGGTTACATAATATAAATCAATGAAGTCAGTGACTATTTTTCTATAGACAGAAGGAGCAGGTGCAGCCAAAAATAAAAGCCTCCGATTTAATACAATTCAAAGAGACGTTTCGGGTGAATTTTATTTACCCATCTTCAGTCCTTCAAAATTGTTAAAATCCAGAGTTGGTGAGAATTATTCACACTTAATAAATAGGATGGCCCAAATCGCCAGGACATATGATACATAAATTTACATGTATTGCCCCATTGAACAACTCCTGGATTTTAACAATTTTGAAGGACTGAAGATGGGTAAATAAAATTCACCCGAAACGTCTCGTTGAATTGTATTAAATCGGAGGCTTTTATTTTTGGCTGCACTTGCTCCTTCTCCTGTCTACATAATATAAATATTTTCCCATACTTATAAATTTTACAACTTGAAATTCGAATGTAACAGAAAAAATCTGGTGTGACAAGCACAGAACACAACTTTCAATTACAGAAATTAAGACAAAGTAGTGTAATCGGCGAATATTATACAAAAAAATTGTTCTTTATTTTTTTTCGCCACATGCCACTAGACCACTTGATCACTAGGCGCGGTAGTAAAGTAAAGAATTATAAAAGTTAAGCCTATAACACATCTTCCCCTCCTCGCGGGATAAGTGGGAACGGAGGGAGTGCGGAGGGGTCAAAACACTCCTACTAGTTCAGAACCAACTAACTCAGAGCCCATTGGAAAGTAACAAGCGGAATCTATATGTGCGCTTCTCTCCGTATGTGTGTGGGAGTGGTGGGGAGCTCTGCTTAGGAAAGGGGGCGAGGCCTTCAGCTTGGGAAAGGGGCGGGGCCTTCGGCTGAGGCTTTGGACGAACTTTTCTGGTTGCCTACTTACAGGCGTTCCCAGTTAGGTAGAAGCTTCTTATAAGCTTCTTATTATTAAAGAAAATCTAGATATGGAATTTTAAACTTGATCATAATTATTTCTCACTAGTATGAATATTAGGCTGGGATGAGTAGAGTAAAGGGGTTGGAGAGTAATAACCAGCAAAATTTATAGCTCCACCTGACGTCCTTTTATTTGGCAGATATTTCGATGCGTAGAACACACATCATCTTCAGTGCCGCGAGGATATAGTAGGTGGGCTTAGTCCATTTATATCAAATGCCTTAGCAGAATTCTGCTATGGACACAGAGCGGTCATCAGCTTAGAGAAGGCACCTCCGTTATGTATGACGTCCCTAAGGCATTTGATATAAATAGACTAAGCCCACCTACTATATCCTCGCGGCACTGAAGATGATGTGTGTTCTACGCATCGAAATATCTGCCAAATAAAAGGACGTCAGGTGGAGCTATAAATTTTGCTGGTTATTACTCTCCAACCCCTTTATTTCTCACTATTTATTACATAGGTAAGTGAAAGTAAGAGTTATATTTTTTAATTTGCCATTTCGGCTGGTGAGGCCATTTAGGAGTTTACGATGGCCACTGGGGGATGTTCAACACGCTGATTCCTTGGGGCCAACTACCCGAGGTTTCGCACGCTTGAAATTTTACATATTTTATTCTACTATACAAAATGTGACGACATAAAAAAATCTGGCATGACAAGCAAAGAACACAACTTTCAATTACCAAAGATAAAAGAAATTTGTTGTGCTATGCGATCACTTTTATTTTTACATTCTCTTACCTCTATATATGTTAATATATATAGAGAGAAAGTATTGATTTCATGTCAAAAATTCGATGTCAAGATTATAAGGATATATACGTTTTGAGGTGCCCTGAATCAAAAAAAGTGGTTTTTGCAACATGGTCTGTCTGTGTATCTGTGAACAAAATATCTCAAGAACGAAAAGAGCTTAGGAGATTGAAATTTTATATTTAAGTTAGGCACCTCTCTGGCACGTGACACGAAGCTTTTGAACAAAATTGGCCAAAGAGTACTAACACTTTACTGATGTACTTTTTCATTTTTTTTTTTTTTTTTTTTTTTTTTTTTTCGGTTTTCTCAAAATTAGCTCTAACGATTTTGTTTAAAAAATCAATTATTTTTTACATGCTCTTTAAAATGCATATTCTCATGTTTCTCCCATAACTGTTTGAAGACCACTTTACTCTTGTACTTCATAGGAAAGATAGAAGAAATGGTTGCCATGGTAACAAAATATAAATATTTTTTGTTTATAAATTTTACATCTTGAATTCAAATGTACCGTACTGTCGGAAACTAAATAAATATCGACATAAAAAATGTGGTGTGACAAGCACAGAACACAACTTTACCGAAGATAAGAGAAAGTTGTGTGCTGTGCGAACAGTCACACCAGATATTTTTATTTTTCTTTTAATGGTTAAATAAATTCCATCACCTCTTTCCCGTAACACATATAGTTCATTAACGATTCCGATCCAAGATGATCTTACAAAGGGTCATGGTTTAATAATCATAATTAAATTGTCTATATACATGATTAAGTTCATTGATAATAAATAATTTCATAATAATTGATTTATGTTCTGGATTTGATGACCGACAAACAAGCAAATAATAAATAAACCCCCATTGAAAATTAAATGCCTACTTCTCGTTTTAAATTGTTCATATCTATAGACTGTTAATTAATTTCTCTTCACTAATTAATTAAACACTCTCAATCTGTCTTGTCTATCATTCATACCATTTTCAATTAGTCAATTTAGGAGAAGAGCCATCATCATTATTGGAGATTTTTACTTTCACTTACTGAATGTAATGAAAGTATAGCAATGGAAAATAAAATTTTAAATCACTAGCCGTGTCGCACGCCTTCGGCGGTTTTCGCGCCTAGCCGGGGGGCTTCGCCCCCTGGAACCCCCATCATCTGGCTCGGGCCCGTCTGCGGCGGACCTTCGCCTTTTCTTCTTAATTGTGAAAAGAAAATTATTATTACTACTATTCCAAACCAGTGCCTGCTTGAGGTCATGGGGACAAAGGAAGAATGAAATTGATTTGTTCTGTTAGTCGTGATCTGAACAGCATAGGGATGCTGGAACGATGCCTTCCTTGTGTTCCGTGTATATGTTGCTTTGGGTGGGATAATTAATTTTAATTCGACCGACTATTTTGATAGTACCTATCATAATATATAACTATAATATAGTCTATATTACAATACAAATTTCAAATCATTAAATTTGTTGCACCTTATTATTAAAAAAATAATAATGTCTATCGAAATTGAAACTTGCTTTGATTAATCACGCTTTTGGAATTTAATACTTTATTTTTACTCTTATTTGTTGGGTCTCCAAATTACACCAACTAGGGGTCTGTAATTACAAAATGAGTTACAATTTTAAAAGTTGAAACAAACTGAAGTTTTGTACTGTAAATAAATAATTAATCTCCTCCACGGACGTTATCTATATAATTAGATGAATAGGTTCAAATTGAAAAGCGTCTATGTATGCATCCAAGTTTTATCGTAACTCGACTTCTTTCCTTTTTTGGCTTTTTATTGTCTGATGTGATTAAGCACATCACATTCTCTCTCTTCTCATTGTTAGTTTTTCAATAATCATAATTTATTTATGGAAAACACAGTATAAAAATCACATTCATGTACCGATTCCTTTTTTAAAAAATTATTAAATTAGTCTTGACTCTAATCAATTAATTATATAAAGTCAAAGTTATTAATTATTTACCTTTGATTTTCCCCAAAATTGAAATATTTTCTTCTCCCAGTTTTTAATACTCACATATACACTAATTTAGCCTTATTGGCATTAAAAATTATTTTCATTTATTACAAAAAATATGTGTAGTAAATGAATATATTGTAAAAAAAAAGCAAGGAGTTTTTTTTTTTTATATTAATAAATAAACTTTGCCTTGCTTGTTTAAACAAAAAAATAATATTTCCGTAAACCGGGAGTTTGAAGAAATCGTATCAGTGAGAGCAAACTTGATTTTTTTGGATTACGAGCATCACAAGTGAGGGGGCTAACGTGAAAGAGATCCTGCCTAGCCTAACTCACATAAGAATAAATGTGGAAATTATTTTTGACCCCGTCCCCACCATCAGTTCGGTGGAGCCCTCGGGTCTGTCCCTTGCCTCAAAGTCAACGAGAAAATTTCGTCAAATTTGTTAAGATTAAAATACTTCATTTGTACAAGAGTGAGTAAATTTATGTAAATATGCTTCGAATGAAATGAAATTCATCATGTTTTTAATATTAAGTGTTTGAAATTGTCAAAGATTTATTTATTAAGATATATATAATTTAAAAATGAATAAGAATTATAAAAATTTCAAGAGTTACTCACCAAATGAAAGATTTCTGGAGATAAAGTCGTCCAGCGTGGATTTGAGGACGTCAACTGCAACGAATCTCTCGCTATACTAAAGACCACAGATTGGGTAGCCAAGTTTGAAGCTGTTCTAAACCTGCTGTAACAAGTAAAAAACTATGTAGAAAAGTATATCTATATATATTCGTCCGTGTGAGATGTGTATATGTGTGTGTGAGCTCAAAGGGATTATTATATCATTTCCCATTTGAGGTAAATGAAGTATTTAAAATATAATTAATATTTATTAATTCAAATATCCGATATCTTTTTAAATAATTTAATAGTGAATGAATGGAGTAGAGGAAATTTTAATCTATTTTTATTTTCCTTTATTTAAAGGTAGAAGAAAAATAAAATATCGATTGTCCTGAGGAAGGGCGCGATTTGCGTCCGAAACGTCGGCAATCGAAATAAAATTAGATAAAGATTGATTAAATTTTTGTCTGATTTCTTTCCTGGCTGCCTTCCTACTCGTATCTAAAAATCATTTATTTTTTACATGCTCTTTTAAATGTATATTCTCATTTTGCCATTAAAATCTTCTGAAGACCACTTTACTTTTGTACCTGTTGCAAAGATTTCAGATTTTTCAAATTCACTTTTCGGTCCCTTTGGAACTTTTTACACATTTAAAAAAAAATTCTTATGAAAATTTGTATTTATTTAGGATTCTCTATTGTTAAAAAAATTATGTGTTGTGCGGTCAGTCACACCAAATTTTTAATTCAATTCTCATTTAAATATAAGTTGTAATTTTGAAATCGAAAGAGAGAGAGAGATATTCGAGACAGGTTGCAAAGGGCTGAAATTCAATAAGAACGTGTTCTTAAGATGTTCGTGAGTAAAAGGGGGAGAGTGACAATTACCTGTCCCCCTTTCCTCCTTGAAAACCCTCCCAATAAGACGACGATTCGTATGCTTGCCAACCCACAGTTGAAAGGAAGTGAGGGTTTTATCTCTCCCTTCAACTAATTCTAGTTTTATGTCCTTCTAATCTGAGGATAATCAACGGCCATTTAATTTAATCAACGTAAATTATTTTTAATATTATTTTAAGAGAGGCTATTAATTATATACAGAAATTTTAAACTCAAAAAATAAAGATAGAATTTATATTCTAAAAATTCAATAAAATTATTTTCTACTAGCCGCGTCGCCAGCGTTCAGAGGGTTTGAGTTGCTTGCAACTGTCTCGGACTCGCCTCGACTTTCCTTTGTAATTTGTAGCAATTTTTCAAACAACTTGTTCCAGACAATTTAATATAAAAATTTATAAAAGTGTAAAATTATTTATTAATCTTAAGGAAGGTAGATTTGCAGCCAGGAGAATAAAAAACTATTTTAATTTCTTTTGGTCGACGTTTCGGACGCCAATCGCGTCCTTCTTCGGGACCTGCAGTCAACAAACATTTATTGAAATTACAATTGCTTTACACAAAAAAATATCTACCTTCCTTAAGATAAAAATTTATGAAGGGTGTAAGTAGGCAACTGCAGTCTAATAGAAAAACAAAATATATACTTTATTTAAATTTAATTTTAATTTTATTCGGGGAAGGGGGTAGTTCTATGTTGTGACATAATATTTGAAGGGGGGTTTGTATGTGACTAACTGTGACATCGGAGGGGGGGGTCTAGAAAATCGTCAAAAAAGGCGTTACGTAATATGTGGACGACCCCTAAACCCAAATCAAAACTGTAAGGACTAAAATTATTTTAATTTATTTTGTATCTCCAAAGAAAGATCCGTGATTATAAATGTATCTTCAGGTTATGCAAATTGCTTTTTATCACCATAAAATTTTTTTCTCGAAAAGTAATTTGATTAGGTAAATTGTAATGTGAAAAGAATTTAATTTAAATACAATGAAAAAGATTAAAGTCGATAAAGGCGTTACTAAACCAAATAGAAATAAATGTAACCGATCAGTCTCATTATTTGGACTACCATACCTATCATTACTTTTATTTGAAAGCTTAGTGGGGAGACATGCATCCCCTCTAAATTTATTTGAATTCTATTGAAGAGTTGGATTGAACTTGTGTGAGCGAAACGAGCGAAAGAGAAGTATTAATTTAAGTACGCTGTATCTTTTGCACTCACTCTCTCAAATTTCTAATCTAAAATACTTATTTCTTATTAACAATTCAAAAAAAAAAATTGTTTTTTATTTAAATAGGATTTTTTTTACTTTTTTAGTCATACAAAGAAAAAAATTCTATCAACATAAGTATCAAAATTCAAACAAAGAGAGTAAACTTTACTCAGAGGTTTGAATTCAAAAACCCTTGAATATACACCGACTTGTTTATATATTAGTTGTTTGTTGTGCTTATCGGGAAAAACCCCAAAAGGATAAAAGGGAAAAGGGTCAGGAGGGGAAAAGGAAACCAGCATCCTTTGCCAGGAACGATATTCAATAACGCAAACCTATGATAAAGATTCCAGTGAATTTATATATGCAAAATTGGTTATTCAGATGAACTAATTCTCTGCCAAGATATTGAAATAACCCTTTATTAAATACCAGAGAACATATTGGAACATACATGACATATCATTATTAGTTAAAGAGGCAGAGATATTAGAGATAACTGAGTTCAAATCAATAACTCGAGATAAAATATAAGAATTATTAGGAGGAATATTTATTTAAAAAAATTTTAATCTAATCACTTAATAAATTTTTTTTTAATTACTATTTTTTTTATAATCATTCTAAAGATTTTTTACTTTCTCTTTTTATTGAAAGTCAGCGCCATCTATGAAACGCAAGTGGTCAAGTTTAGAACTAAGGTGCTATGGGAAACTAAATATATCTAGATACAAAAAAAAATCTGGTGTAACAGCACAGTACGCAACTTTCATTTACATAAGGTTTGAGAAAGTTGTGTGATGTGCATTAATTCACACCAGATTTAAAGATAAAACAAACAAAATTTCAAAGCTTTAATTCAATGGGAATTTATTTACACTTCGAATATTTAATACTACTAGCCGCGTCGCCCGCCTTTATTATTACGTCCCGAACAGTGGTGTCATTTGGGGGGAGACAGGGGGGGGGGGCATTTGCTCCTCCCAAGAGCTCTGATTTTTATTAAATTTTCTATTCTAAATAAAATATTTCAAAATACCTCTACGAGTATATAAACTGTAGAAAATTAAACAATTTATTAAATTGACCAAATTTGAGTACTTATTTGTAAGTATATTTAAAAAAAAAAATGTTTGCCCCCCCCCCCCCAAGAAAAAGTTGAAATGACGCCACTGGTGACGAACGCTCGAAAAGTCTGCTAGAAAATATGAAATCTTTATTTTTCCTTCTGCCTCTCATCCTTTTACTGATTTCTTTTTTATTTTAACTATAACTACATACCGAACTAATCAAAACTGTACTATTCAATGTATTCCTGTACCCTTGTTGTTTTTAAGATTATAAATTTAGTTTACGAAAGAGTAAAACTTGTTTTGACCTCTACTAGATCGGACACAAATCCCAAATTTTTATTGCTGGGGTGCTAAGAATTTTAGAAGTATGACCTGGGCGTAGCCAGACATCTTGTTAGGGGGGGCAACCATTCGTTAGGACGAGAGGGGGGGGGGGTTTGCAAATTAAAATAAACATCGATTATTAATTATTTATTAAATATAATTATAATTAATTATTTTCCTAATATAAGCTCATTTAAAAAAAAAAAATTCCAATTGGAAAAGTATATATTTGTTTTTAAGAGATAAAAGATTTTCTGGACAAGCCAGGGGGGCCCTGGCTACGCCCATGAAGTATGAAGAAATAAAGGAGTCGGGCTGCCCGCATAGAGCGGGTGTCGCATCTAGTCAAGGCGGAGAGGTGGCCTCCAACCAGTAGGACTAATTCATAGATTTGATATGCTCTACATAATATTTCCTATGTGAGAAACTTAAACAATAAGTGGAAAAACAATAAAAATTTTAGAAAAGGCGCTCAATGAACAAATATGATTCTTTGATTCAAAATTCCAATTGGAATTTGCTCTAATAGTGCTTGAGAGACAAAAGGATAATAACGAATTATATATAATTTTTACGGATGTTGATTGTTGACGTTTTGCATTTTTTACTCAAAATTAATCTTTATTATTTTTATTAAGTCTGAAAATAATAGGTAATCTTATGATTAAAATTTTTGAAATAAATATTATTTGATTGAATAAACTAAATAATGAATTTTTTTTTTCCAGACAGCTGACTTCACTATCACATCTGCGTCAGGGTGAGTAAATAACGTTCAAGGCTATATTTGTCAAATAAATACAAACTTGAGACGAATCGAATTTAACTGAGATTTATATTGATTAGAGGTGTGCCAAAAGTTTACTGGCCTCTAAGAATCGAACCCAGGATCGCCATCCTATCCTGGACATCTGCTTGAGTGATTTCTACAATACTTGCAACAGATCGCCGGCCGCTCGACCTCACCATTAAAACTCACATTGACCTATATATCTAGATGGCTTTGAAATTTCTACTTTACCAAGTGATAAATTTCAAAGGTTTTTATGCTTTTTATATAGAACTTCTCAAAGGGTTTAGCCAGAGAGTAGGAAAGTAGATATCTAGTCAATATGTTAGTCCGCCTGTTGATAATGTCAACTACAAAGAAATGAAAAATTAAAGATTTTTGCGATCTTGTTATATAGGGAAATGCGAGTTTTTGCAGGTGGGAACGATGGCCTTAAGCAAGTGGATTGGCATGAGATCCCGGGTTGGCCCTGTTTGGCCCACCATCAATATAAAACTCATCTAATTAGTTAAATTGTAAATTCCGACTATCCTAGTTCATTTTTGTTTATTGTTTATAAAATCTCTTTCAATACATACAATAGGTTTGGAAATTTTCACTATTCAATAGTTTTTATGATATAAACAATTTTATATTTTTTTTTTTTAAATATATTTTTGTCATGTTTTGAGTTAATTTAAAATATGATTAGGCTTACTTGTTAGTAATACAAAAATTTGTCCCTTGTATTTTATATTAATTCAATAATGGAAAATAAAAGTTTTCATTGCAATTTCATAAATTTTTTGTAAACAATAGTAAACAATTTGGGTGGGGAAAAAAGTTTTTTCCCCCTACTTCTTACTTTATTTTCTAAATTGATCTTTATCAAACTGTAAATTTTCATGGGATAATTTTTTTTTTTTTTTTTTTTTCTACTTAATTAAGAACTTTTTCGGCATCGAGGGTCATTTAGACCCCGTCTCTATTTATTTAAATTGGATTGGTAGCCAATATA